>CAUJBZ010000161.1:0-196700 GCA_963082915.1 Dolichopus griseipennis
TTTAGGAAATCTAACGGGTCAATAGCTGAAAATTTGCCAAAACTTATTATGGAACTTTGTTTAATTTTGGAAATATCTTTATCAAAAAACCCTTGCTTTTTTCATTCCTTCTTTTATACTACATATACTAAAATTTTATATTATATATAATGTTATATATAATACATAACAAATAATGTAATAATAATATATCCACTTATTGACTTAACAATCTGGAAATTTTATATAAAGCATCAGTATATAATGTATTGAACTGGGTGAACTTAAAAGTAAAACCGCCACCATAAACCGAGTCCTTCACTTATGTTCGAAATATAAAAAAGGCAGATATGAAATTGTGAAGAAAATGAAGAAAAAACAAATGCAAAAGGGAATAACAATACCTATAAGTAACATATACATACAAATAAATAAGGACCAAAGGCAATTTATACATAATACAATATACATTTTTAGTATTGATAAAACACGTCTCTTATTTTGTGTTGTTTGTCTGCTCTTTTTTATAAATTTTTATATAGGAACAAAAGTCATTCGAATATTCATAAAAGGCATAACTTTAAGGAAATGATATTTAAGATCTTCCAATATCCGAAAAATACCCACACTGCTGATAAAAATAAAGTTAAATAAGATAAAAAAGAAAAGAAAATAGTCTGACTAGTTTATCCTTTCCATATAATATTTTCTTTTTTTGAATATTTTCTGTCTCTTTCTATTTAGTGTATAATGGAATATGAAAATAAGAAAGAAAGATGAGAGGCCTTCCATATACTTAAAGGAATGTGTCGTTTAATAATGTGTAATAGGCGAAATTTCTGAAAAAAAATGAAATAGATATATAGTGTAAAAGAAAGAAATAGAGAAAAAAAAAGATGAACATATATGCATAATTTTTTATGAAAAGTAATATATGAAAAGCTTGAAATTGGAGAAAAGATTATCTTTAATATGTTTTAAATCGAAAAATCACCATGTTTTTTCTATTTTCATTGATAGCAAATTTTCGATTTTTAGGCACCTCCCTAAAGGAGGAAATAACTATCAATAAGCCCTTGAAACACTAAACCTCCCGGGAGATTGAGTTTCCTGCTCACTAAAAAAACCTTCCTGCAGATGGTGATCCCCAAAATAATAAGATAAACACCTTAACTGCTTGCGAAATAAAATCACTGAAGAGTAACAATGCTACAATACTGCCCGCCAAGGATAGAAAACCCATAAGAAATAAGTTGACTTCTTACATCGATTTGAACACATTTGGGAAACCATGGGTTCCACTTTTTGGAAGTGCGATTTATAAAAAGATTTCTTTACTTCAAAGTTTTAGTTTGAAAAAATTCAACATTATTTAAATAAGATTGAGCTGCCAAAGGTGTGTTTCATCGAAAGCGATTGATTTTTCGAATTATCTAGATAGGCTTTTCATAGATCAAACAAAGACCTTGATAGAATTAATCTTCCTGAGTTCCTTGATAAATTTAATTAACTATAGTAGTCTTATAACTTTTTTTCTTAGAGATTCAACTGAATTAGATTAGATTAGAAGAAAAAGTAATTTCATATACCAACTATTCAAACTTCTGTCATTCTGGGTCCATTGAACTTAACTACTTTCAAAAATGAAACAAAAATAAGAATGAAAAATGTTCTGCACGGATTGAAATAAGTAAAACAGTTTATTAAAAGTTTCTCATTTTGTTTCCCCCATATTTCTCTTTTTTTTTTTTTTTTTTAATTTGTTCTGTCTTTCACAATTTCCTCTTAGATTTCCTTTTCTGTATTTTATGTATTAAATAAGTTCTAACTCTTCTAGATCACAGTTAGAAAAGCAAAGTTCTTTTCCCATAAATTTACTATAGAAGCTTCTGCAGTTTAACACAATATAAGTACTTGTTTTTGTGCTTAGAATTCAATTAAACAAAACTTTGATAAATGGAGCCCCAAAGTACATTATATATTTCAATTTATTGCTAAAAAGAAATAAGAGGGATTCGAATCCCTTGAAAAAAGGAGAAAATTAAAAAAGAGTAAAAGAAGAACCAAAACTTCAAGTAGTTATGAGGGAGAGAAGAAGAAAAAATTTTGAAAGGAAATAAAAACTAAAAGATAATTTGAACTTTTCTTTATTTCTAAAAATTTTCTGAGTATTTGAAGGACATCCATCTTAATAAAGTTCAATATCGATTCTGGGAGCTTATTGATTTTTTAATCTACATTGAAAAACAAATTAAATCAAAAGCAGTTCATATTTCTTACTGGTTTTCTTTAAACTTTTTTAAAATGAAAATTAAAGTGAAAAGTGAAAAGTTTATAATATTTATGTACAAAGTACACTAATAAATAATATACACTAGCCCTTAATATACAAATATATATTATACTACTGTGAATATTTAGTAACATGTACTAGAGACTAAATTACGCAACACTGCATATGTCATAAACTGTAGTTAACAACTTTATCCGTGTAAATTTTGTAAATTGACGTTTAAAATGTCAAATTGTTCTTTTCGATCAGCAAAGTTGTACCATAATATAACTGTTCCCTGATTATTTTTAAACATTTAATGAATACGTCATAGCTTTCAGATTAAATAATGATTTATAAAGTTTTTAAAAACTAATCCAGTTTTTAAATCAAAGTTCAATAAACGACAGGTTTCATCACTTACCTTAACTCTTACATAGCAAAAGTGTCAGTGTGACTCATGTCTTTAATTTTCAATTTTTTTTTCTGACTATTTCCTAAATAATATTTTAAACTTAATATTTCTTCAATTAGTAAATATTTTTAAATTAAAAATGATTTATGATTATGTATTTAAATTCAATATTTTTTTTAATTTATAAATAAAAGCAATCAAAATAATGTAGAGGAATATAAAGATGAAAAATTGACATTTAATAATGAAATAAAATAAAGAATAAATCAATTTAAATTAACCAACAAATGGTTTTAAAATTAATCTATAGCTAAATTTATGTTTATTCAAATTTTTTGAGTAATAAATTTCATTTCGAATAAATCATAATTTGTTTTTAAATAATTAAATCGGGAAAATATTAATTATATTTTTTTATTTTGTATTTTTAAAGAAGTTCATGACATAATAGGTATACGTATACCAAATAAAAATCAATTCCAAACCATTCTCTTCCATTTTTTACTTTTTTTGAATGTAAAAAGCGGTAGAAAACACAAAAAAATTTTAAAGCTGGTAAATTTTGTGTTTTTCGTGCGTTTTAGACTTTTCCATTCAATTAGCTCTCATATAAATTTTAATATTGAACTTTAATGTCAAAATCGTGTAATTTGCCAAAGCGTAGAATGCGTGCATTGTGTTTTCACCTACGTTATAACATTTTCTAAAATTTCTATTAATATATGAAAACAATTTTTTATGATAAATTGTGAAATCATATCTATTTAGATTGACCTCAAGGTTGTTTCTAAGCATATCAAATTACAAATATTAATGTATCATGTATAATACAATACACAAGAGTTGGCGAAAGTATTTATACTTCATACAATAATACTGAAGGCAATACTCACACCTTTAAATTCATTTTATTCATAGAAATAGAAATATAGTCAAACAAAATCGAAATTCGAAAATAAGGGGAAAGAAATCTCACGAATGATGAAAAAAATGTAAAACTATTTTATTGTCATTTTTTTTTAAATAAAAGTTTTTGATTTCCAATTATCAAGTGTTTTTAGTTACAAATAAAACAAAGAAAATTAATTAAGCTATCTCATTTAGCTTGAGTTGTAAAAAATCCTATTTTTCAAACGAAACGTGGTTTAATTCTTTTGTATTCGGTATTTGGCCTCATGTGAAAAGTTGGAGCAAAATTCTTAATGAGCTTTTTTTTTAGTTTTGAAACTTAATTGTTTAATTTTCAGATCACATTAATAAAGTTCAAACACCGTAATTCCTAATTTTCTAATAACCCAATCGTAATTAGAAGACCAGATCCTTAGTGATTCTTTAACAGTTAATTCTAAAAGAATATTGGCAGAACCAAATATATCTGCTTTCAAAAAAAAATTGTTTCGAAAGATTTAGGTAAATTTAACAAGTTGTTGTCAATAATTAAACCTGTTGCATAAAACAGACCCTGATAGTGCAGAGTCTTAGTGCATGTATATAACCCCTAGAGAAGTTCTAAGGTAAAAGAAAATTTAATTGAAATCCCCATTGAATTTCGACATGCTAAACCTTTTGGAGGAATTTATTATAATAGGCAATATATTTGTCTAGAATGAGGTGTAACAAACGCATTCAATTAAATGTGTTTTGTTGGATGTGTTCAATTATAAAAAAATAAAATATTAATGTTTTGTTGGATGTGTTTTATTTTAGAAAATAAAATATCCAAAATTATCATAAGCAGGCCAAAAAATATTTTATTTATTTTTAATAAAAAAAAAAAAATTTTTGATGATATAAAATTTATTTATTTGTTTATGAATTAGTTCATTTCAGCTTTAAAATCCACAGATGATTTTCTGGAAAATTTAAATAAATAGTAAAACATTTTGTAAATAAAAATTAAGAAGACTATGCTTCACATGAACATTTGTGTAGTAGGTAAGTCTTAATTATTCGTTTTGATGCATTGCTTGCTTTACATAAGAAAATTGACGAATCAATGTATCAAAGTAATTTCAAAGTTTCCCTTACCTCTCCCACATCTGGATCTTAGCTTTCCCTGCATCTTTCCCTTATCTATCCCCCATCCCGGCATCTTTCCCTCATAATCTTTTAAATATTTTTCTATTTGTTAAAAAGTTAAAAATGGAAGAAAATGGTGTTAAGTTTGGGCAAGTGGCTTCGGGTATAACCTGAGTTCAATGCACCGCATCATAGAAGCCAAACGAAATAATTTTTTTTTAAACTAAATTAGGTATATTAAAAAAATTCAAAATAAAATTTATAATTTGCATTTGATAATGCAAAATTCAATTCAAAAATCAACATTTAAGTACATATAAATAATAGATACATTATTTAGCAAGGTTGAGTAGGTACATTTTAGAATGTTAGCAACAAACATGTATTTCGATTTGAATTTATAAAATAAAAAAACTTATAAAAAAATTTAAAATCTTTTATTAATTTATTTAATTTAAGCAAGTACGCACTTAAATAAAAAAAAATATTAATTGGAATTAAAAAAAAATTATACTAAGAAGGGATTTGAACTAACGACCCCAACATTTAATAAAATACATATAAAAAGTAGACTTACTAACTTATTCATCTTCAAGTTTTTAAGATACAACAAGAAATTATAAGAGTCATTTATTTATTTTTTGTATATCTATTACTAGAATCGAATCATAATCTGCGTTATACAAAATGTAACAGTTGCAATTTTATTTAAATTACTTTTAACATAATGTACAAAATGAAATTAGAAATAGTTCTTAACTTAATTAGAAAAAGTTCTTCTTTCAATTGTGACCTTCCGTCATTCTGTGACGGGCCAACAGCTAGTTTATTATAATAGGCATATTATTTGGAATTATATGAAATGACGAACTATGCATATTTTAAAATCTCAAAAAATTTTGAAATGGAAAATACATATTAAAAATTCAGATAAAATTTGTGTACATATATGGTATTTTTGAATATCTAGTATTACTAAAATAAATAAATTTATTGTATAAATATTTTTTAAAATATTTCTATTTTTACAACTATACACAAAAAAACCAAAGAACTAATAATCAAATTATTTGTTCAAAGTTATTATTTTTTGAAATAATTAAAATCTTTTTATGTTTTTTGTAAATTTTCAAATAAAATTTTTTTAGGGTTTTTCTTTTTTAAATTTGCTATTTCAATTATTTTGCGAAAATTGTTCAATCATGATACAAAATATGAATTTTTTTTAATTGTATTTTGAATAATTAAAAAATAATAAATGATATTTGTAATTATTGTGATCAATTTATTAGAATGAATGAAAGAAATTGGCTTACATAATGTTCTAAAATTTATTTACTTATTTGTTTTTGGATAGTTCCTACCACATACAATGTGATGATTGAGTGAATCTGCCTTTTCTTTTCAGGTGTGGGAATTAAATATATTTTATATTATTGTATAAACTATTACGCTATCTATTAGAAATTATACTTTTTTTTATTAGGTATTATCTGACCAGGATTTGAACCTGAGACTTTTTGATTGAAAAGTAGCAACTTTAACCACTGAGCTAACGATCAGATGTTGTAAAATTTTTGATTACCAAAACCGTAGCGTTTGCAATTGTATGTAGGCTGTGCGCAATAGTGTCAAACGAAATATCATTCAAAACTGAAAAATGCCATGCTTTGTGTATATTGATAACCGGCGCAAATTTCAACTCTTTTTAATGAAATTATTACTGAATGCTTTCTTCATCAGCAACAAGATTAATTTTTGAATAGGCCAAATCGGTTCACGGGATGGAGTGGCTTCCATATAAAAACACGAGACTTGTCAAAAAATTTTGAGTTATAATCATCCGAATGAGTTAAAATTTGATACATAGTTTATTGGTGGGTGCTCATGAAGAGTAACTTTCATAAATTAATTTTAGTATCATGGGATCTATAGATTCTAGGAGTTTTGGGAATGGTATGTTCTAATAAATCTTCAAGATTTCAAAGGGATTTTAATGAATGCAAAATAAAAATTACTTCGCAGATGAGGCAAATTCGACCACGCGAAGTTGGGCTCCCACTTCGAGATAGAGATATTAACAGACTGTCCAGACTGTGCGATTAAGGCCACATTATGAAAGAAGAAAAGCTAATACAATCCATTTTGAAGTTATTTCTACGTTATTTTAAATATTTCTTTCATTAGATTTATCTATAGGCGTCTTTTAAACCTTAAAGCCTGTAGATTTTACTTAAAATAGTCTTTATAAGATTAAAGAAACAAGAAGATCTATATAATTTTCTGATTCTATATATATATTCCTTTTATGTATTTAAAAATTCCTTTTTTCTTAAATTTTTCGGAATGAAACTTTAAAATGAGTGCGAAAAAATATGTTTATATTTAGTATGTAATAAAATTTTATAGCAAATTTTTACAGGAAGAAAGAAAACTAAACAAATTAAAATAACAATTTACAATTTAATTCAAAATTCAACAAAATATTTTTTTTAAATGTCTACATCATTTAGGTGTCAAGCAACTATGTATTAAAATAAAATGTATATTAAAACAGCACATTATCTTTAACATTTACTAAATATTTCAATTAAATAGAAAATAAAAACTTTTTGGGCGGATATATAATATATATGAAAACATTTGCTTTTCCACAACAGACAACCTTGAATTTAAATTCAAATATATAATATAAAAATAAAATCAATATTTTATAATGACATTTAAAATAAAACTTTTAGATAAAAGTTGTTCAAAAAGTGGAATAAATATGAATATACGAGTAGTATACACAATATTTTTAAAAGGTTAAATTTTATATAAAAGTCGAATACCTGCAAAAGTAATTTGTAGGAAAGTTTTTCCTTGAAATATATATAATATGCATAAGTACTTTGTCGTACAATTTAGGTTGTAAATGTCAGAGATTCATATGACACATAA
This sequence comes from Dolichopus griseipennis, assembly GCA_963082915.1. NCBI lineage: Eukaryota > Metazoa > Arthropoda > Insecta > Diptera > Dolichopodidae > Dolichopus > Dolichopus griseipennis. Next base: position 7,629 of record CAUJBZ010000161.1, read on the forward strand.
TGTAAATGACAATTGCACGTGGCAAATTGTGCCGCAATAGGTTAACGGAACTCGACAAAAACTTTTTCGTGATTTTCTTTTGATTTAAAGCAGTACTTCGCAGATATGGACATAATTCGCTTCCAAATTATTTTTAGAATAATCGTTGTGCCGACATGGGTTAACAAATTCGAAGTCTGTTAGAAGAGTCAGAGACCATTTTCAAAGACTTTGGAATCTTCTTTTACTCCACCCGAAAACTTCTACTTTGTTTTAATTATACCCGTAGAACTACTTTTGTACTGGTATTATTAGAACGAGATTATGACATATAAAATTCTATAAATCTTTTCGGATAATCGTTCAGACTGTTAACTTTCATTTTAATTCATTTTAAATGAAAATCTGAATAACCTTTAACTTGCAATTACATTATCCAGTAAATCAATTTAATAGGTAAAATAGGTGAATTGAAATCGATATTTTTTTTTGTGTTCTCGTAATACGTGACATTTTCAAAAATGTTAAAAAAGAACTAAAATAAAATTGATGTTAGTTGATTGAAATCATAAATTTTATTTTTCGCTTTTCATGTATTTTTGTAATTGTATTAGTTGACAACATAATATACCTGTCATAAACAATCAATTTATTTTTTTCAATATTAAATAAATAACTGAACACTCCTTCAGTGTTTTAATAACTTGTTTATAGAACTTTTAAATGTTTTGGTATTTTTTTTTAATGTTTTATTCTATTTTGTAATTTACAGTTATATAAAAAATTAAAAATGAAATGTAATTATCAAACAACAATGCCAAATCAAAAAGAAGAATACAGAAAAAAACAAAGGGTTTTTAAAAAACCACATTTTCAAAATTATATAGTGTTTCATACTGAGTATTTTATCCAAATATAATGTTGGAGCTTCAATTTTAAAGTTTAAATTAGGAAATATTTACACTGATGACTAAGTTACTGCTAACTTATAGTAAATTTTTAATTTTTAAGTCTTAATAGTCTCTCAATGGGGAACGCTGCTGAATTTCTCAAGTATAACAGCTCACTTCCTCCCTCCGCACTCATTTTTTACGTTCTAGGAATTAAATTGTGAAAAAACGGAGGAGCAAATCTAATATACCCGATGTCATATATGTATGCACGGGTATAAAAATTTGGAATTTTACTTAGAGTTTGACTATCTAAACAAAAATGGTTAAAACTGAGAGACACTTTCTTCAATTTAAAGAATAACAGCTGCAATAGCTAAATTTCGATTTTCTTTTAAAATATTTTAAAATTTTTATTGAATTTTTGAAAAATTTGAAGATTTAATGCGAAATCTATCGTTTTATGACTGTGAATATGTCATATATATGTATGCACGGGTATAAAAATTTGGAATTTTACTTAGAGTTTGACTATCTAAACAAAAATGGTTAAAACTGAGAGACACTTTCTTCAATTTAAAGAATAACAGCTGCAATAGCTAAATTTCGGTTTTATTTTGGAAACATTTCCGTCAATTTATAAAGATATTTTTGTTTTTAGATCTCGGGAGGTGCTTGATAGATGTCTGAACCCATCTGCAATTCATTTCAATTTGCAAAGATATCTAATTTGGGGTCGGATGTATGCTCGTTTGCCCTTGAATCGATCAGAAGCTTTCAGAGCCCGAACCTACCGCCGATCTCGCTCATTTGCAATTTTAACTGTATTTTGTTACTAGTAACGAGTACAAATTTCATCAACATATCGTCATTATTTTTTCAGTTATCGTGTTTGCGGACGGCCTGATGGACGGTCATTGCTAAAACGACTCAGAAGTGACACTGAGCAAAAATATATGTCCTTCTTTTTCTTGAGCTTGCTTCCTTTTGGTAGTTACAAAACACCACACCAAAGTTAATATACCCCTATAACTATTTTAGGAATAGAGTATGAAAAGATGGCATTGGTATTTTTGATTTAACTTTTCAAAGAAGAGACTATTGATATTTAAAGATATTCAAATAAAATAATACTGTTAAAAGGTTTTTCCTTTTTCATTATTTACTTTTATTTTTTTATTGTATTTTTCGTATTTGAATTTTAAGATTTAGAAAAGATTAATTTTGTAAAACTAACTTTTTTCCACATGTAAATAAAAAACCGTAGAGTTTTTATCTGAGAGCAATGACTTTTCAACAATATTTCACAGAAAAAAATTAAAGCAGACGAAAACACAAAAACAATTAATTGAAAATTCCATTAATCCATCTTTGGTTGTTTTTCCATCTGTTAAATTGTCATTTCATTCTACAGACACATAAAAAAAACAAAAAACAATGACCCAAAATTCTTAAATTTAAATGTAGGAATGTCTATCTAGAATATTGGAAAAAATTGAAATGAAAAGAATTGTAAAGTAGAAAAAGTCAATTGAGACAAACTTTTTGAGAAAATCAAAGTTAAAAATTTAAATTTAAAAGTTTTTTGTAGAACATCATTTCTATTCCCTAAAAAAATGGATGCACATAATGCATGTGTCATTACTTAAATTTAAAAACTTCTTTAAATTAATTTTATGTTTTTATTCAATTTTGATTTTTGATTTAATTAAATTACCCAGATAAATAATTATTGATTATAATAATTAAATTAATAATGTGCAAAACGTATTCTGATTGTTTTTAATTAATTATAGTGGTCATAAAATATTTTTTTGTTTTTAATTTATTTATTTGTGTGAAACCACATAAAGCAAATTTTCAAAGAATTTTGAAAAAATGTGCCATTTAGTTTCACTCTGCCCATCTGTCTGTCATTTAAAAATTTTACAAAATTGCAACACTATCTCAAATGAAGGAATGAATTTTCAACTACATGTTGGTAAATGATATTCATGCAACAAATTTTGCACACGTTACGAAGTTAAAACCCTTAAAGTTCGAGAAAGTCTCATATTGAAGTTGTAATAACCCAAGTTCAATAAGATTAGTCAGGAAACGCCAAACGACAACTGCTTTTATAAATATGTATGAAGTAAATATATAGTGTTACCATACGGTATTTGAAATCTGATATCTAAAATCAATTGCATTGAGTACCGCTGGTAATATTTTTTTAATAAAATCATTGCTGTGGTAATATATTTTGGATATTAAACTATTTTCTAAAATGTCAAGAGATCTTTCAAAGTGATTACGAATTATAGCAGTAAAAATTCTAGTACTTCGTTATTGGTTTTCTCTGTAATTTTACGCAGACTCTTACGCATTTTTGTTCTAATTCCACGATAGTTTTGGGGAACAAATGTGTCCATACACCTATTTCCATTATTTTAAGATATTTAAGTAAATATATTTTGTACAAAGGAAATATAATTGATGAATTTACTAATCTTCGCTGTAAGCTACACTCAGTTAACATTATATTTTAGCGTCATATTTGTTTGATAATACGAATTTATAGTTAAAGAAATCATATAGATTACTTAGACTGATAAATTAATTGTTGATGTTTTTCGTTTTATTAATTTTTCTTTTGGGAAAAATCTTTGACCATATTTGTTAGCAGTTTTACGAACTCATAACTGTTGTAGTTTCCAGGTCAACCTCCGGATTTTTTTTTAGCGTGATGGCTTTGGCTATTTTGCAAGATCGAAAAAATGGGTTAGTGGGTTAGCATTTAGTTTGCCATGCAGGTTCGATTCGTTCGATTTGATTTGACCCCAGCCGGGTAATGAATTTTTTTAATTGAATATTTCTATACAAATCTCCATGGTTACCAAATATAATTTAAAATATACAAATATATAATATAAACAAAAAAAATAATGTTACTTATAAATTGATAGAAAGTATTGGAAGTGGATCCACAACGGGCTGCAAAGCCTACGTGTTATGTTGACACATGCTTTCCCCCATATCGAAAACACAACAACAACAAGTTAAAAAAAAATTATAAATAAGAAAATCAATTAAAATAACAACTGTTGCTTTCTGAAATATTGGTAATAAAAACATTATAAATTTTATATTTGAAAAGAAACCATATACTCGTAATTACACTTACAAAATTTTCTCAAATTGAGTTTTACGAAAATACTGTTCTGCAAAGCATCTGTAAGTGAAATCTATACTCATATACGAGTGTTACTATTATATATAGTAATATCTTTGTATATAAATTCTGTATTATTGCCACATTAAATAATATTATTTTTTATTGTATTATTTTAAGAAAATAATAATTATAATTACAAATTTTTACTACTTTTCTTCAGTTTTTCTTCACAAAACTCACATAATGTTTCTTTTAATTTAATTTTTACCTTTCTTTTATACTACAGAAATGCTTTAAACCCTTTACTTTTTCAATAATTAATAATTATAATTTTTTAACTAATTAAAAATACATATTTGAAAATTTTTAAGCATTTTAACTTACTTTTATTTTAAATATGAATTTAAATTTCTTCTTTTTTTAAGACTTTTTTTAATTTTTTTTTTTTAATAAAATATTTAATTTATTATTTTTATTTTTGTATACATGAATTGATTTTTGCGAAATAATGAAGTTTTGAATTTCCAATTTTGAAAAACAAAAAAATACAAAAAATTTCGTAATCCGCAAAGCACGTACAACCGATTTGTAGCAGTGTGATACTAAAACTGATTAACAAAATATATAGAAAAAAAACTCCCCAGAATTTTTTATTTTTGTTTTTGTATTTTAAGAATTTTTTTTTGCAAATGTTACATATATACATTTGTTTCGTATGTTTTCATATATTTGCATTTAAGTGAATTTTTCTTTTCACATAGTTTTTTTTTTTTGTTTTTTTTGAGAAAAATTCATCATCATCCACCCATCGGTTGTCAGAAACAACGAAAATCACTGAAGCAATCATCTAAAATATGAAAGTTTTTTGTTTACTTTCGGAAGAGAGAAATTTTTCTCTCAGAGAGCGATAGAGAGAATTAGAAAAAAAATTTATTAGAAAGAGAATTTAAATATATGAAAAAATCCTTTAAGGAAATAACTGTCAAAAAAAAAATAAACATGAAAAAACCACAATTTCCAATTTTTCAGAATAATTTTCAGTCTCTCTCTTATTTAGCCTGTTTGATTCTTTTCAAATTTCATATGAAAATGAATTTTCCAGCAAGGATGGATTTTCCAAGAGACAAGAAAATTAATTTTCTAGGTTTATGAAATAAAAATTTAAAAAAAAATTTTAAATTTCATAGAAAAATAATGGAAAATTGGAAATCATAAAAGCTTTTTAATGAATATATTTTGTTGCTTATTGTGAATGAATTCTCTTTTGAATGAAGGAAATTTGCAAATTTTCACATTGTGAAAAATAAAAAGTTAATATTATTTCCATTATTTTTCAAGGTTGAATATTTAGAGTGTGAAAAAAAGTTTTCAAATGTTTTCCTTTAAATTCGGTGATAATAAATTCTTATTTGTTAAATTTCGGAGTTTTTTAAACTGCAAGACTCAAGTATTTCGCATTACTTTCGGAGTGTTTAAATTCTCATTAAATTCGGAGTAAGTTAGAATATTGTGAATTAATATAAAAAGGATTTGTATAAAAATAATATTTTTATAAATTATGTCAAAGAAAGTATAGAAATTTGAGAACTTTCGAACTTAATTCTTAGATTTATCCGAAAATTCTGTAAAAATTTATCTATCCAAATTTTTAGCCGAAAATTTTGTTTATCCAAGAATTTTTTTTAAATAAAACTAATTTTTCACGAAATGAAGATTTAAAAAAAAATTATTATATTAAAATTGAAATTTTTTAAGAGAAATTTTATTGTGGTAGGAATTTGGGAAGTGGGGAAGAAATGGAAATCAATTTTATAATAATTGTAATTTGATTCTCTTTTAAAAATATTTTCAAATTTTTATTGAAATTTTGAAAATTTGAAGATTTAATGCGGTATCTATTGTAAAACAATATATTTTTTTTGTAATACTAAAATAATCGTAAATGTGTATTCTTCTAATTTTTCTTAGAGCTCCTCTTGTTTTGATGGTTATATTTGTTGATAGTCTGATAGAGTAGTACCTGTTGATTTAAATAATTTCTATTTTAACTACTAATATGTTGGCTTATTGTTCAATGTATTAAAACTTCAAATTTCATGTGTATAATATGGTAATCTTGTGTATAATTAAGGCCGATGCTATTGTTAATATTCTACATTATTATATTGTTATGGCAAAAAATTAATTTGAAAATTATTCTGCATTTGATTAGCTCACTTTTATATTGTTTGGCAGATGGTAGAAAAAATTTTACATTAGTTATTTGAATAATTAAATAATTTCATTTAATAATATAATTATTTTCAGATTTTGTTGTATGAAAGTTGAATTAATTTCAAATAATTTCAAATTTTTACAAATAAATAGTAAAATAACTACCGTGAAGTTGAGTTTATATTTAGAAAAAGCCAATTATTATTAATCAAATAATAATTTTTTTGATAAGTAAGAGTTTTTACTAATCCAACTTCATTAGTTTTTTTTTTTTTTTTTTTTTGCGGGGGAATGGAACACTTGAAAGCCACCCATTGAAACTGTACGACTTTAACGCACCAAAACCACACCCTTTTTGAACCAAACATTAGAAAGGAACCTGTGATACAAATGTAGGGTTTGGTTACAGGGATGGGAATATGAAAGTATTTTAGGATTGTGGGGAGGTTATTTGGGAATTTAGGATTATGGGGGATGGGAAAATTTGGAGGGGTAATGAGAAGAAAGATGTTAATACTCTTCTTAAATTTAATTACGTCGTACACATACGAATTACCAACTTTAGGAAACACATTGGACGGAATGTGATTCTATAATCTTGAAATGCGAATAACAAACGAATTTCCATAAGCCGTGTTTTGCCACATTAACTCTTCGACGCAGGAGGGATGAGAATCTGTTTCACTCCTTGTTTCACGTTGGAAAACTTTGAGTGGAGGCATTAATTGTTTTATTTCTTTAGTTGCACATATGGACTTGGTACAATAAAACTTTATCAAAAAATTGGCTTTCTGAATAGTGATTAGTAGTTAGGGTAGTAGAGCTCTGATGCTTTTAAATTACAAGTTCCTTAAAAATTAATTGAGTAATTATGTACTTAATAATCCCGAAAAAGTTTATTGAGTTTATTTCTAACTACTTTCAGGCAATTTTTTGATTTCTACTTTTTTTGAAATGATTAAATTTTAAAAAGTGCTGAAATACAAAGAATTGCAGCTTGTTGTAAATTTCAACAGTATTTAAGTCTACTAGTAAGACCCAATTGCACAGTTTTTTTAGGCATTTTTGCTATAGTATTTTATCTAGCATTATACTGTCTTTTTAAATACTTTGCAATACCAACTTACTTCAGACAATTTGCTAATTCTTTGATTATTTTAAATTACGTTTTGTATAAATAAATACGCGTTACGGCTTCTATTTTAATTTTTTTTGTGAGTTAGGTCACTTTCGTTTTGAGCCTCTCAATAAAATTTCTATTTTAATTATTCATGTTAATAAAAATTACACAATATGAAGTGCTTGTAAAATGGTACATTTCCAAGAAATTGCCAAGGAGACGCAAATTTGGTACCCATCCTATTAATAGTGAGAGATGTACGTTTAGAGCATTTTATCGCCTTTACAAAGACCTCAAAAACCATACAAATAAATTTACTGAATATATTAAAATTATATGAAAGTAGAAACCTATGTCTATATTTTATTCATAACAGAAAAACCCTTCGAAAATCATGGAGCAATCCTCATCGAACACAAATGAATCAATTATGGTGATTTCTATCCCTCTGGTCCTAAAATGATGGTTTGATGAATATTTCACTGATCAGAAGTTCCACGTGCATAATTATTTAAATTAATTTTAACTAAAAAAAATCATTTTAAAACATTAGATCCTAAATTTTCAGAAACCCCTAATAATACGATTTTCACATAGAATTAATCCAAATTCCTTCTGCAATAATCTGTAATATTCCTTTGAACGTATTTTTTTTTTTAATTTCTACTTGGATCGAAAAGTACCTGTTGTTTGCAGTAAGTATTAAAAACAAATTACAAATGAACTGGGCTTCCTATTAATATTTTTTTTATTTATAATTATAAATCTATAAGTAATAAACTTTTAATAAAAAAAACGTGTCCTTTTTTTGGACATTATTTTTCGTACGGTACTTGTTTTCCAATTCAATAACAAAAAGTTTATACCTTATTTTTTATAATTTTTTTTATTTAAAAGGATTAAAGAGGGTATCCTTCGAAAAGGATATTCGAAAAGAGAAATAAAAAAAATAAAAATAAAATTAAAAAATAAAATAAAATTTTGTATTAAATATTATATTTGTTTTAATTTATTTACATTTTATTTTAGTAAAAAATCATCATAGGTTTGAAATTTTAATTAACTTTTAATTTGGTTTTTCAAATGAGAGGTGATCTGAGAGGGTTGACACAGTAACACACCTACCGAGAACTAACAAGACTATCTTCTGTGTAAGATCTGTTCTGTTTTCTTAATATTCCCCAAAATTGTATTATTGCTACGCACTTCCCAAAACCCAATAAAAAAAAGGAATTTACAGAAAATTTTTACAGAATTAAAGCAGATAAAAACTTTCAACTAAAAACGTCCACTCCGAAAAAGCTAAGAGTAACTGAGCATAGCTTCAGAAAGTTTCTAGATATTCCATGTATTTTCATATTCACCTTATGTCGTCTAATTTTGGGATTGATTAAAACAATGGTTTGGATACAGCCATAAATGTCCCAAGACCGAAATGGCAGAAACTGTAGATTTAGTACAAGACTGTTCTGTCCTGCTTCCATTTTATCCTTAAAATTTAAAAAGATTTTGGATATTGGTTTTCAACACTTAACTAGCATATCTTCGAAATTAATAAAGATAAAAATTTTATAAAATTGATAAAAATGGGTTCTGTCCACTTTCCGTTATGCCCCTTAAATTCAAGATTAATTGGGGTGATGGTTCAGGAAGCTTCTTTACACCTTCCAATTTCTAATAAGCATATTTTAAATTTTAATAAAATTAAAAAGCAAATTTTGAAGTAAGCGAGTTCTGTCTGACATGTTTTCTTATTATTCCTGAAGTTTAAGATAATTTGGACCGATGGTTCGCGTTATTATCACGTACCTCCCGAAACCAAACAAACATATGTCCCAAATTATGTGTAATAAAGAATATAGAAACTTTTAACTAAAATAATATTTTAAATTTCAATTGAATTGAAAAAGATTAAAAAAACTTTGTCATTTACTGGATTCAGTTTTATTTATATATTTAACTACTTATATATTAACTTTTCTCTTTATTATGGAAAACTTTTTTTAATCCTTAAATGATAATCCTTTTTGTTAAATGTATTTATATGAATAGAATTGAAAATAAAAAGTAAATATAATGTAATTAATTATTTATAATTAATGGTGAGTTAAGGATTTTAAGTTTATTCTTTTTCTAAGTAAGTAAAAAAACAAAGAAATAGTATATTAAGCAATTGTAGCGTAAAATTTGTCAGTTAATTAATAAAAATTAATAACAACCTTACGATTTAAATAAATTAAATTTATAATTTAATTAAAATCAAGGATATAAAAAATTTTGAATAAAGTTGGAATAAAAGTGCCGTTTGGGACGGAATGTTAACACCGTAGATGATATAATCTATTATAATAAAAGATTCTGCTGCGTGCGTCCTTTTTCTTCAAAGTTAACACTTAGAAAAGGACAAACAAGTTAACAAGAGATATAATAGTTAGGCCAATTGTGTAGGAAATGTATCAATTGTAGGGCCAATATATAATTCCAATCCAAAGCAAATTTTTTTTGTTTTTTTTGTAATTGCAAATAACTTCATGGGACCATTTTTCACCATGTCCGTTCGTCCGTGTGTCTGTATACAAACCTTTGAACCATTTGAATTTAAGAAAAGAAATTTTAACAACAGGTTGGTAGTGTAAAAAAATTCATTTCATAAAAGTACTTATTTTCTGTAGACCAATCCGTTACGAAAGATGAAGTCATCCAAATTTCCGGAGATCCTATAGTGCTATGCAAATTGATATAAGAAAAGTTTTAAATTAAACTGTGTTCAACCTTATTACTAAAACTAGTTATCATTAACTATAATAGTCGTATGAAGTCATATGATATCATATGATTTTGTACGGCTGTATGACATTTCATATAACTAACTATAACAGTCTTCGTTATCAATCATCATTCGCTATCATTTAAAATTCATTCGTTAAGTTATAGGCATACCAAACGAAGCGTTCATATCCTATGATATGATACATACAAACTCAAAATGACTAACTCATATGACTACTTAATACTACATTTCAATAGTATTAATGAATAACGTCTTTTTTCCCGTTTAAATTTCATTACTACATCTGTTTTTATTAAGCACTCTGTGTTTTTAAACTTCAGAACTTCATAATTGTCCGTTTAATTTTAAGAACCTCAATTTAAAAATGTTTACTATTATATGTATACTATTTTGATATTAATATTTTTGCTAAATAAATCTTAAAATCTAAGTAAGATTTAGTTTATTTATAAAAAACACCCCTTAGGAATAAAATAATTCACAATAGCAGAAAAATGATATTAAAAAATGAAAAAAATTTTCTATCAAAAAATTGTGTCATGTTCTTTGTGTCCAAAAAATGATTAATGATTCGAACAATGACATCTTCGTATATAATTTGTAAACACATGTAAATTTATTGTTTATCCATGGTGCTTAAAGTAAAAGCACGTGATTTTTATTGACACTATCAAAATAGAAAAAAAAAATTGATTTATATTTCATTTATTTCTTAATTTTTTAAAGAAATTTTTAAAAATAAAAATTTATAGAAAGTAATTTTAGAAAATATTAATAAATTTATTTCTTTTATTTAACCGAACTATTTGTGAATTCAGTCAAACTAAAAACTCAATAAATTAAATTTAACTAAGGCTAATACAATGTAATCTATCTGACTAATGGCGACGCCACCTTTCATGTGGAAGGTCTCGGGTTCAAACCCCGGTCAGATTATATCAAATAAAATAATATCGTAAAATTGAATAATTATATCGTAATAGTTTATATCGTAATATAAAATAAGATTTAATAATAAATATATAAATAATTCTTGGGTAAGATTATAGATGGCGCAAAAAGTTAACATTTATGCATTCATATTTCATAACCTTATACAATAGCTACAGTCGAGTAATCAACGGCTTAGTAAATATTATGATTAAAGAAACTGAAGCCTAGTTTAAAATAAAAAAAACTTGGTGAATGCCCTATACTCCTTAAAGGAGTGGAAAAGGAATTAAAAAAAAAATAAAATACAATGTTATCTAACACCTAAAGAAAACAAATTTGTTATCTAATGCATTTTAATTTATTTTTATACCTAACTTTCTTTTTTCAAAAGCTTTTAATGATGAATATTAATTATTGTATGACATGTGTGTTGTCTGGTAATGTATAGCAGTACTGAAATTCATATAGGAAAACTTTATAATACGAAACCTTTTAGTAAACCAATAAATTCCAATTAATTTTGATATATCTTAAGAAACTCTCGGTAAATTAGTCATGAATCCTAACCCCTATTGCATCGAGGTGTCTCTTACAGAATTGTTAAAACTGAAAAAAACAATCAGAATAAAAAAAATGCATACTTGTAGGGGATATCTTTATATGACATGACATAACATTATTGACAATTGACAATTATTTAATGAAAAAATGTCAAATATTTAAGCTTCAATAAAAATTCCACAGATATTTATTTTATTTTGAAATTTCGATTAATTAATTAAATGAATTGAAATTATTTTGAAAATATTTTATTAAACAATTTATAATTGAAAATAAAAAGTATTTTTTAACAATTATTTTATTTTTTTGAAAATTTCTTCTTCATTTAGCAGCCATAATGCCGTAACTTTGGTTTTTTTTCGTTAATTTTTTGATAAAAGTTGCAGAAAATATAATAAAAATTTCTTTTATTATTTTTCAATCAAAGCCTGCAATTTGTTTTATAATTCCATTTCTTTTTCTTTCAGGATTTTTTTTTTTTTTCAGTAAAAAAAAATTAAATTTTAGATGGAGTAATTCTAGTCTTATATTATAATTACTAACGTTTTAGAAATTGTCCGAAATTAATTTTATTTTTACTTGTAAAACTAAATGGACAGCCGAATGTTCAAAATTGGTCTAAAAAGTATTAATTACAACAAAAAACAATTGAAAACCGGAAATTAGTTGCCCAAAAAACCAAAAAGGCATAGCGCAAGAATATAGGAAAAATGGTACAAATGTTTTGCAAAGGTCTTCTGATATTAATCTTACGTTTGCTATCTAATGTAAATCTATACTGTCTTTCAAAGTCTGTATCGCCAGCGCTGCCAATTTTTAATTTAACAAAAGTAGAAGTTTTTTATTAGAAAAAGGGTTTTTTGTGTAAATGCAAGTTTTGAAAAGCCTAGAGGGTATTTCAATATAAACTTCTTCGGGCTATCCATCTGATCTATCTATTTTTAATAATAAAATAGCACTAATGCATTTCCGTCCTTTCTCGTCCATTTTTTTAAATGGAATTTCAAGATGATATTTGAACCAGATTTCGTTCTCAGATAATTAATTGACATTTAAAAGTATTAGTAGCGACAGTATGTAAACGTCAGGAAATATAATATCGTTTCCATATTTTTTAGAATAAATACAAATAGAAACTGTTAAAATTATTTTAGCAATAAAAACTTTTTAATTCTTAAATTTAAGAAAAGAAAAATTTCACCATTTTATTTCTATAAATGAAAAGAATATTTTTACGGTTTGATATGATTTTAATTTGTTTTTTTTTACAATTTTTTTATTGGGACTTTTAATTTGGATTATTTATAAAAGTTTTGATAATATTTTAAGTTGAAAACGAGGAAGAGTGTAGTAAAGTAGATTTTGTCAACTTTGGGATACCTGTTTGACCGTTATATAAACATTATATCATCCAATTACTTTTGGCAAAATTTCAAATATACAGCTTTATTAGGTGTAGTGTAATGTTCATATAAAAAAGATGTTGTATGGCAGCCACTCGAACCCACTGCAGTAGACCAACCAAATTTTGCAGTAACTTTAGCCATTACTCTAAACTATTTTTGGAAAAATTTCAGACACCCAGCTTCATTAAGTGTAGAGTAAATCTCATATAAAATAAGGAGTTGCATGGCCGCTACTCGAACCCTCTGCAGTTGATCAAAAAAATTTTGCAGTAACTTTGGCCAGTCACTCAGACACTCAGCTTTAATAAGTACAGAGTAATGATCATATAAAAAAAGAAGTTGTATTGCAGACTCGAACCCGTGAGTATATACCTACCCTCCTCCTTCCCTGCGTCACAAACGTAATGGCAAATTTAGTATACCCTTTTCACTAATAGTCATACGGGTATAATGAAGTGTTGTACAAGTGACTTTCACGCGTACTTCAATCAAGTGAGTCAAGAAATGTAACTTAAGTATATTTCAAACATATAAACATTATAAGAAAAGAAATTCCTTCAAAAAGCAATTCCATTATTGATAAATAAGTCTATTTTTTAAATAACTGAAATATTAAACTCCTTCCACCAGGGACATCCGTTGAGCTTATTAGTTCTATCCTGAATTTACTCTTGGCCTTTAGGAAATCTACTTTAAAGCAAGTTCCTCTAAGTAGTACTATTTTTAATACATTTACGTAAATTTTAAAAATATCAATATTCCAGCTTTTTCAATAGTAAAATACGATAAGATGTTTGAAAATATTTCAGAACAACTATACTTTTTCAGAATTAATGAAGTGCATAGTATAAATTATAATAAAAATTTATTTATTTCCAATCATATAATTACTCAAAATAAATCAATTGGTCTTGGTGGTGGTCATTCTAAGGTACATTTGAAAAAAAAAGTTTGTTTTCTTTATATAATAAACTTTTTAATAGTATTATAAACTTTTAATATTCCTTTTGTTCTCAATTTCTATAAAGATTCCAAAAATAAAAGCTACAATTTATATAAAAAAATTTTTTTTTTTTATTTTTGGAAATTTTTCATTCAAAACAAAAGAAAGAAGGTTGAGATTAATGAAAAATTATATTTGTGCAAAAACTTTTTTGGGAACCATAAAAAATTTATAATTTGGATAATTCTAGTTTTTATTTTAAAGATATTTGGAATTCAGTGAAAATTGAAATATAAGTTATTACTAAAAATAATAAAATTTTAATTAACTTTAAGTAATAGAACAACAGTTAGTCGATGTAACCGACTTAGTGATACCCTACATCCTAAAAACTTTAAGCAATAGTACAAGACTATGACTTAGTGATACCCTACACCTAAAAAAATCAATTGACAGTTTGTTACACGAAAATCCCCACTTCAATTTATCTAAGATTTCAGGAACATTTAATAAATAAAGCAGACATTCCTTGTACCAAATTGCATTATCGTAACTTTATATTAATTTTGAACATGTTTGGTCTAGGGAGGTGCGTAGCCACTATCTGAACCACTATTTTATTTCCTCGCGAATGTTAGAAACATAAAGGATACAGGACTTAACACTATTTTAAAAAATATTAAGTTTGTATCTTTAAAAACTTTGAAGCTTAGATATAATGGTAAGATTTTAGAGGTATCTGAACCATCATCCTAAATTACCCTAAATTTTGAGGATATAGAGAATAAAAAAATTGCAGAACATGCTTGTACTAAATTCCAAGTACTGTTGTAGGCCTGACTTTATATGTGCATGTTGAAAAAGGGGGAAATATATTCTTATTAGAACTGATCAAATAAATTCCCCATGCAAATTATATGAGATAGTACTATGCCTTATAACATATAGAAATGTCATAAATACAATTCTATTTTGTTTATATTGTAATATTTGTATTTGAGTTATATCGGGTTGTACATCTGTGAGCTCTATTATTCAATTAAATTATTTGTTTACATTTTGCATTTGCTTATATTGTTATATTAATGTATCTTTTATTATAATTATTAATTATTGATTAAGCCGATTATTTGAACCCAATAGCGAATGGTAGCTGAGTCGAGTCGAAAACCAGATAAAAGTTTTTCACTTTCACTGGGAAACGAAAACGGGTCTTTCGAAAGAAAGGTCGGTACTCTTACCACTATGCCTCCCAGCGGTTAAATCCACCAAGCCGGTGCATGGGTAGTACCTGAATCACCAATTCATCACAAATTTTAATGACATAATATAAGTAAATTGGATACCCATGCACCAAATATAAAGTTAATATCATTACTAATTTCGAAGAAATGCTTTTAAGTTTTGGAAGATGAGATTTTCTTTTTTGGGAAATGCAGGATTTTTATTCTCCTTAAAATTCTCTCTTTGGCACTACAAGGATAACGGGTCAGATTCTTTAATTTTCTAAATACTTCCATTCTGTGAATTCTTATCTCTGTGAAGATTTAATAACATCCAAATAAATTTCATGTGAATATTGTAATAAATAACATTCCATAGAATCATTAATAACAGAATATACAGAAAGACTTCTCTTTCAATATTTCGAACTTTAAAAATTAAAAAACTCCAATATTTCATAAAGAATTTTGATGTGAATACACCTTTCTTCCCGCTTTATCATTTCAAATTTCAAATTTTCATGAATCCTATTCTTATCTAGAAAATTTAAATACCATTTATTTGCTTTTAGCAAGACAAAATTTCATATCAAAATTTTTGAAAACTTCATTTTTACATTTTTTCTCGATAGTTTTTTTTATGTTTTTATTTTTGATACTTCTATCATCTGGTACCACATAATTTTGAATGTTGAACCTTAAAGGCTTAATAGACGTATGTACGTGAAACGTGATTTGTTTATAAAACATTTCAATTTTTTTAATGCTTTTGTTTCATATCGTATAAATTCAAAAACTACTAACAATGTTTTATACCATTTCATTGTTTCCAATTTACAACGATCTTAAATAAAAAAAAAAAATGGTTTTGAGGGTATTTTTTATCACAAAGTTTATTCTTCTCAGAACTTTTCATCCATTAAATAGACAACACACACTTCTAGAAAGACTCTACTTGGTTGTTTGCTTTTTATTTTAAAAGCCTCCGGTGCAATGAAGAAGTATTGAAGAGTTAAATGGTAAAAAAAAAAAAAAATTACTAACTAGAAGAGGAAACATCATTTGATTCCCTAAGGATTAAAAATTTAAATGAAGGCACTAAGGCAGTATTCGTGTTCAATGAGAAAATTTAAAAAAAAAACGAATAAAAAATCGTTAAACGTGAGTAATGTAAATGTTGAATTAAGGGATGAGTAAATATGATATGCAACAGAATTAAATGCATTTTAAAAATTTTTTTTTTTTTTTTTGGATTACATTAATCACAGTTTCGTAATCTTTGCCTTTAAAGAACGTTTTTAAACAAAGTTTTTGAAATGAAATTGAGTACAATAAAATGAATCAGAGCTTTATTTTGAAATTTAACTTTTCTTGCATCTGTAACAGTTTATTTGAAAAATTTAAATGGATATGGATATTATAATGTTTAATCACTCCGGTGCAATTAGTACGGGTATAATAAAATTGATTCTCCGTTTGTTACGCATTTCTCTAGATATGGTAGATGTAGACTAAAGTGAATGGATCAGTTTAGCATCAGATTCAGCATCAAGTAAATCGATTGAGATATGTTTACTCTATGTCCGTCACTCAGCTTAATTACTTAAAAACTAAAAGAGCTGTTGCGTGAAGATTTTTTTAAATAACACAATTTACTTTTCATTGCCTTTAAAAAATTATAAAGTTAACACGCAAGCGCAACTGTAATCTTTCTCTTTTATTACATAATAAAAAACTTATTTATACTACTCCAAATTAATCGGAAGAAGGAATAGGTCATAAATAAGACAAGCCGGGTTTCTGGCCATTATCAATTTATATTTATTTATTTTTATACCCTTCATATCTTCAAAGCTTATACTAAATTTTCCATTACGTTTGTAACGCAAAAAAAGAGCTGGGGAGATCAGATCAGAATCGAAAAATAGTTGATCCAACTAGGCATGTTCGTCTGTCCGCCTATACGGTAACTCAAATTAAAGAAGTTAGCATTCTTAAGTTTTCAAAAATTCGTTTTTAAGCAAAAGCCGTCATCTCTATTGAAATTCAGCCAGTTTGCTACATGAGCTTGAGTACCGCTCATATACAACTTATTTTTTTTGTATAAGCATTTTTCTACACCTAATACAGCTAGTAGCGGGTTCGAGTAGCTATTATATAACTTCATTTTTAATATGACAATAATTTAATATATAATAAAACTGAGTATATGGAACTTTGTTAAAAATAGTTAAATGTCCAACAATTCCATAAAATATATTTAGTATAAGGACTGCATTACAACTTATATTTTTTTTATACATAACAAAACTAATTAAACGGATGCTAAAATTTCCATCCTAGAGTTGACAGAGTCTTTTTTACTATACTCTTCCCCTTTTAAACATAAAGTTTTTGAAAATTATTTGGAAAGAAGGTTACTACAATTAAAAAGTTTGACTAGAAACAAACGCTTTACCTTTCGGTCATTATGACCCTTGAATAAAAAAAATTCGAAAATTTAAATTAAATGTATTATGAATATATGTCACAACTTTTCTTATTATTATAATTAGATTTCATACACTCAATTGTTATAATATGAATAAAATTGTAATAAAAATCACCATTTCGTGGTTCTTTATACAACATTAAAGTAATTATCTACCTTAATGATATTTTTCACTTTAAGTAAAATTAAATATTCTTTCAATACTATATTTATATTGAATTCATTGAATTACTTTTATTATCCGAATTATATTAATTTTATTTATTTTTTTACTATAATTCAATTTTTTTTTCTATTTCCAATGGAATTACAAAAAAACTAAATCCAAATATTTATTAAATGATTTTATTTATATTAAATATTCAAGATAAGAATATTACCAAAATTTAATCAAAATGTATAATAATAATGATAATAATAATAATATGAAAAAAAAAATCATTATAACGAAATCATTCTGAAGATTTTTGAAGGATAAAATAAAAATAGGTCCTTTATTTCCAGAAATTAAATTAATCAATTGATTCAATATTGAATTATCACATCAACAGCTCCTTAAAATATGCTATATAATTTTTTTCTATATTACATTTTCTTTTGTATAATTTTCCAGAATTTTCTTTTTATTATTAAATATAGCGGTAAGTTATAAAATTATAGGTAAAAAGTATAATTATATATATGTATATATATATATACATGTTTTTAATACCAACCAAAAGAAACAAAAACAAAAACCAGGAAAGAAAATTAAAAGAAGGTGTATAAAAAACGTGTTTTCCAAAAGTATAGAAAATGATAAGCAAAAAATACAAGTAATGAAGAAAACCAATAGTTTTCAAAAAACCACATTTCAAAAATGACACACTGTTTCTTATTCGGTTTTATGTATAGAATAAATTAAAAAAGCTTAGTGGTAAAATGGCGGCTGTTAATCGAAAAGCTTCGGTTTCAAACCCTGGTCGGATCATATATAATAAAAAGATAAAGAGTATATTACAATAATTTAATAATAAGTCCAAATGTCAAATCGGCAATGGATTAATATTGTCAGGCAAACGAATTAAAAAACAAATACATACACTTTTAATATTTTAATTTAAGTACAAAAGCTTTAATTTTGTTTTATTATTTTATCTAGAGCAAATCTCTTGGTTGTTTATACGTCCAAGGCTGATACCCATGCTTTATGTAAGTGTTGCCAGTGAGAAGTGAATAAGTTAAACAATAGTTGACAGATAAATTAAACTTGGTATCGATAACAGTCATTGCCAGATTGATTTGATTTTTTTCATTTATAAGTTATGAATATGAAATATTAATATACATATTAATATAATCTGAATGCAGTTAAGAAAAATTGTTATAATTGTTTTTTATTTATTACTATAACTTTAATTAATCGTAATAGTCCTTAACTGGGGAAGATTAATTTTTTTTACAAAATTTTTTGAAAAAGAAAATTAATTAGAAAATGAGAACAGGATAAGAAGAAAAATACTTTTTTTTTAAAAACTATGTGTAGGAGAGACTTTATATTTGAATTTGAAACACTAAATTCTAGTGAAAAGTTAATATCTTAAATAATTTTTTCACTTGATCAGTTATTGTTTCTTTTGAATAACTACATTATGTAACATTAGTTTTTCTTAGGCTAGAAATATATTTTAAATAATTCTAAAAATATTATATTTTAATTTCTGTGATCAAATTTTTGTAATCATAAGTATAGTTTCTATTATATAGGTATGCAAAGTCAAGGGAAAACTAAAACTTATTTCTTAATGAAACACGCATGTTTCCTAATGTGTGTGATGAACTTTAGAAATATTATTAAAGAAAAATTAAATTCTAATTTTTATTGGGGTTAAGTGCAATCTTGCTAAATGACGGACTCTTTATGGCATTCGCCAAGTCGCAGACTAAGCTTCAGTTTCTATATTTAGTTTCGGTTAATAACAGACCTTGTTTATGTCAAATTTTTGTAAATTTTCATACTCAGACTTCCAAACGGAAATGAATTGAGAGAATGATTGGATTCTTACAAATTAAATAACTCAAATTTCTGAGCTATAAAACAAAATATTTATAAATACAGTCACCTTAATCATATACCAATGTAAATTATTTTTTTAATCTTAACAACTTCAAAATAGTAGTAGATATCAATAATCAACTTTTGGCGATCAATTTTTAGATTTCTTAATTTTAAAGAGTGTTTAAATTTTATTATATGATCTATTGAAGTAGTAGAAGATTTATTCAAGTACTAGATTGAAGTAATTCAATTACGATTACTCTAACGATTAATCTACTTCGATAAAACGATTTAATGACATAGTAAACTTATTAAAATCATTATAATTATAATGGAATCAAAAAGTAAGAAACGTAATAGCATATTTGGTTTTCTGAAAAATCATCATTTAAATGACATCCCAAACACGTGCCTCATTATCACAAATCTCAAAACAAAAACATAATAATATAAAAAAAAAATACCTGGAGAAAACCAAAATCGAATCGAATCGATAAATTTTATATAATATATTTATGATATTTTCAATATTTTCATATTTCCTCCTTATTCTTATTTAGAAAATTATTAGATATTATATCAATCTTCAATTTTATATAATTCTATTTGTATATAATATTATTAAAAAGTATATGAATATATAAGAAACCAAATAAAATATTAAGAGTACAAAGGTACAAGAATAAAACAAAATATAACACAAATATAATAAACAATAATAGGTATAAAAAATTCAATATTTAAGTTGTTATACACATAATCCTATCAGAAAGTATTTAAGGTAACATATAAAAAAACATTGTACCTATTTAAATATTTTTTTTGCCATTAATATTAAATCAATTTTGGGGAAAAGTATTTCAATAAAACGTCGACCACCAAAACATCGAAATAAATTTAAATTTATAGGATGGTTCAAATTAATTAAGAAAATTTTCAAATATATAAAACTGGCGACCTTCTCTTCAGTCGCATATTCTAACTTCTTCATATTAGTTTCACTGTCAGTTCGAATGAACTTATCGGTCAGTTCGTTTGTCCATCTGCTTCAAAATTCCAACACCTTTTGAATAAGTTAATACAAGTTAAGAAGTTTTCTTTAGTAACATTAACTCCCCAGCAACAATAAATATATATACGCCATTTTTACCTAATACACCACCTCAGCTTGATAGTAACTTTACCTTGAATTGTGTTAACAATTTCTAATTAAATTTTTTAAAAGATTCTAATACATAGGCACAAAAATTTTATCATCTATCAGTAAGAAGCTTTTCTTTGCAAGATTAAATTTTGCAATGCGTCATCAACAATGCGTTATGATCAGAGCATATATTAAGAATTTTTAAATGTAATGTAAACGAGGAAGAGTGTAGTAGAGTAGAATATGTCAACTCTGGGATACCCGCATGACCGTAACATATACATTATATCATCCGGATAATTACTTTTGGCAAAATTTCAAACATTCAGCTTTAATAGGTGTAGAGTAATGCTCATATAAAAGAAGGAGTTGTATGGCAGCTACTCGAACCCTTTGCAGTAGACCAACCAAGTTTTGCAGTAACTTTGGCCATTACACTAAACTATTTTTGGCAAAATTTCAGACACCCACCTTCTTTTGGTGTAGTGTAATCCTCATATAAAAGAAGGAGTTGTATGGCAGCTACTCGAACGCTCTGGAGTAGACCAACCAAATTTTGCAGTAACTTTGGCCATTATACTATACTATTTTTGGCAAAATTTCAGACACGCAGCTTCCATAGGTATAGAGTAATGCTCACATAAAATTAGAAGTTGTATTGGATTCTGATCCGATCCATACACTTGAATCTATATCTACCCCACCTCCTTCTCTGCATCACAAACGTGTAATGGCAAATTTATTATACCCTTTGACTATATAGTCATACGGGTATAAAAATATAGGTAAAACTAGATGTGCTTGAAATTATGACTTAAAAAAAAGTAACAACATTTTTTTTAATTCAATAAACTCAAAAGTTCGTCTGATTAAAAAACTTTCTAGGTAAAGTTGTAGCTCCTCTTTTGTGTAACAAGATTTATTACATAAAATTTTTTGATTATTTTTTAAAGAAGCTTGTCAATTATTTGTAAGAGTTACCTTATATATTTAAATACCAAAAAAATAGAAAACAAAATTTTATATGTAAATATTTTGTTTTTTAAATTTTGGTATTGGCTGATTCCTTTTGTAATCATCTTGGGATCAAAATCTGGTTTTCTTCTATTTGATTTCAAAATTTTTGAAATAAAAACAAAATATCTATAGAATGGATTTTAATCTCTTCCATACTCTTTCAAATGCCATTATCTCTACAGATTTTTAGATTTGGGTTATTTTGTTTATAACTTCAAAGAAATATTACATACATGCACATATGTACTTTTAAATTTAGAATAAAAACTTCAATTGAATTTTTTGATATTCCTTTATGAAATGCATAATCTAGGATCAAGGATTTTAAAATGGGTTCTGATCCGTATTTAACAAAATGTAGCTTAATTTAATAGTATTGACATTTAAAGTAGTTTTTGGAATGTTAAATAAAAGTTGAATAAATTTTTTGAATTTTTTTTAATTGTGTCTCCCCTCTATTGTGTGAAATAAAAGTTAAATAAATTTAAAGTGTAAAAGAACAATCAATATTAATATTAAGTCGACTTTATAAAATCAAGTTTGGGTGTGAATCTCGCTTTTACAAAGAAAAACTAAGAGTTAAAATATAGGTTTTATTTATAAACGTGAGATTTGAGATGAAGCTCAGTTTTATGAATTCCATCTAATATTTTAAAGTTAAAGTACAGTAAGACTATGGTTAGAGACCCCAGTTAATTTGTTGTAAATATGAGTTTCGCCACATTTCGTTTTCATTCAAAAAGACATAAAAAATTACGAAAGACATTGCACGAATAGCGATAAGCGCCTTTTCCTAGCAATAGTTGTAGATCGTAAATCTAACACTAAAACAACACCTGAATTCTCTTATAAAATATTAAAACTAACCACACCATATCAGTCATTAATTTATGTCTATCACATTATATTAGGCTGTGGTATCTATAATATTTCGTGCTAAATCAAGAGCTATTGTTTTTATAAGCCTCCTTGTAGTTAACCTATTTTCGAGAATGTGGGCCGCTTTAGCCTCTATGAGACTTCTAGACGTGGTAATTAAGGTAATTTTTTATTTTATATATAATTTTAGCGATTATTAAATCTTTAGATTTTAATTAGAAAGACTTGTATTTTGGGTACATACTTTTGTTTGTCAAAACTTTAAAATTCCATACAACCATATATGTTTTATGACTTGATTGTAATCTAACACCTTAATATAAATTGATAACTTTGATTTACATTCCGAGGAGCCAGTAATTTGCTCTATATTTATTATCTAGTTCTAATTTTATCTTTTTAACATCTTCTTTCCACATTAGCTTGACATCTAGTGTCATTCATGTAATTCTTTAAAAAAATATATGTATATTCCAAAACTGTTCTTATTGTTATGCATTTAAAATTTGATCTCATCAAAAATGTCAATTATTAATATAGACTATCAAATATCAAACACAAAGGAAAATTTTGTTACCTTTGAGAAATTGATCTTTTATATTTTTAAACCTTAATGGAAAAATTTAAATAAGTTGCTGATAAAAATCATAATTTTTTAAAATTTTAAAATTTTATTATTCCCTAATCTTATCATATTTTATAATAATGATTCCACTGCTCTATTTGTTAAAAATCAAAATATTAAAAATAAAATGGCTATATAATAATATTTTACAGGTTCCTTGCACTTAAGGTGAGTTTAAAATTAAATATCTTTGCTTTTATACTATGAGATCTGCCATTTATTATTTTTATTTTAAAATATCACCACTTCTCCCCTCCTGATTATATAAAATTTTATAGCTGTCATAATAATGTAGAAATACATTAAAAAATTTAAAAAACGATTAAAACGCTCCGAAGCACTTTCAATAAATATTAAATTTTCTATATAAATCTCAGTTTTTTATTTTTTCATTTTTTTTTTTTTTTGGAAATAATCAAAAAATTTTATTACCCTTAAAATAGATCATAAATTTAAGTGTTTCTCAAATAAAACTTTCAGTTCAAAATTGTTCAGCTATAAATAATTTAATTTTTCAAATTTTTATTAAAGATAATATATTTGTATTATACCTGTGCAGAAGATAAATTCAAGATTTAAACAATATATGGTATGAATTATTAGAGTAAAAACTATTTGAAATAAATAGTTACTAGTTTAGTGGAATTTTTTTTATACACTGTATATTGCAGTCCTGAATTGAACAATGTAAAAATACGGGAAAGATGATTCTCTTTTCTCCTGCTTAAGCAACCGTTAAATCATTTAAGAGTTATGAGATTTAGTTAAGTTTTTCGGAATACATTTATGCAATATGTAGAGGCATGAAACAAAGACCTATGTTGAATGATAAATAACAATCTGGCGTCTTATTTCTAATATGTATAACATTACAAAATTTTGGAAATAAGACCCTGGGATATTGTTTCACTTTCAATTTAATATTACACTTTTTGAGAATTAAAGTCCCGGTGGTGTTAATTCCATACTTTGTGGTCAAATTTGTGAATTACATGTAACAAACAGCACCTGCGATTAGAATTAGTTAATTTTATATTTATGATAAGGAATTTTGAGCACTTTTGTTATAAATAAGTATTACAATCATAATGCTAATTGTTATCTCACGGGGTTGCTTCTTATTTAATGTTAAATAAAACCCCGGGTGTTAATACTCATACATATATATATATATATATACGAGTATTATATACTTCGCACCTTTAGAATAAGAGAGCAACATTTCAAAACTGCAAGTTTTGAGTAAATTACGTTTGAATATAGTACATTTTTTATATGGAAAAACGAAAACAGGTGTATATCGTTTTGTGTGCATAAAGCTCACACAATTTTTTAAAAAAGTAGAAACAAGTAAAAATATTGCAGTATTATATTGATAATTTTAAAAATTCCCATATTTTAAAGAAAATTAAAGGCTGCCACATTTTGTTTTAAATCTGTGTAATCCTAGTTTTTTATTTTTGACGAGCCCTAATTTAAAATGTTACGGTTTGAATATAAATTATTTTTAATTATTAAGGAAATATTTCAAAAATTAATAATACAAATAATATATTTTTTTAACAAAGAATCTTAAAAAATGCTTTATTTCCAGCTATTTATACAAAATTAAAAGTAAATTATTACAAATTAAAAATTATTCTGAATCATTTTCAATTTCTTGCGAAATCTGGTTCGATTCTGTATTTTGGACTACTTTTAGCTCCGTAAAAAATGAATGGAAACTTGAAGGAATAACTTTAGAATTGCATAAATTAATTAAATCTTTTTTTTTTAGCACAGAAATTCCACGTGGTTCACTATATGCTAATTTTATTTCCAATGGCATTTTAAACTGCTTCTTACTGCGTCTGGTTTTATTAGTTATTTCAATTTCAGAAAACTTTTCTTCGTCATAACTCATTTTATAAAAAATTGTATAAGGACATTTTTTTTCAACTCTAAGTACTTTAAGATCGTTCCAGATTATCTTTTCACCTTTTGTATTTGTATTAAAATTATCACCACAACATGCAGTTAAATCTTTCAAATCAAGAAAGTCATTGAAAACTATTTCTTTTACATTAAATTTAGATCCTGTCTTGGTCATTGATTCGGAGAATAAATCGCATTTCCTTTCAAGTATCTTAATTTTTTCTTTTCTATACATGAATGCATGGCATCTCCTTCGTTCTGAGTATGTCCAGCTATCAAAAAATTATGCGTTATAGAAGGTATGTTCAAGTTACTTGTTGCAAATAAATACATACAAACCATATATTTATTTTTTTGTTGGCCAAAACAATTATCTGTATAAAATATAGTATCTTTGCCTATACACTGTGTCTTTAAAAAGTTGTAAACGCACGTTCCGATTTCATTAGCACCTCTCTGGGCTTGATCCACATTCCACAGGTAGCAATAGCCTTTGTTATTTGCCATATCAAAAACAGTTAAATTGTAAGATGCAAATTTCCGAGAGTAATGAAAATCAGATACTTTCCCAGAGGGAGTATTTAGTAAGGCCTGTAAATCATAACACGCAACCATACAATTTTCTGTATTTATAACAGCGAAATCTTTATCTTTAGATTTTGCTTCTCTCGAAGCAATGACGGCAGTCTTATGGGTTTTAATTATTTCCTCCAAATCTTTTTTTTCAATTTCATTGCTATTTTCATAGGATGTGCATAGTGAACATTGATCCTTTTTGGGAATAAAGAAACCAATATTAAAAAAATTATTAAAAATACTCCTGTAAATATGAATTTTGGGAGGCTCTTCGCCCTTCTCTTGGCATTTTTCCACATACAGTCTATGCATTTACAGTCAATTTGGTTTGACAAATAGAATCTTTGTCTGGTGAGATCACCGATATTCCAATAGTTCGTTAATATTTTGTTCCTTTGCTCTTGTGTTATTAACTGTCTACATTTATATTTGCAATTCTCCTTGCAAGGGCTTTTAAGCGTTCGCTGTGGCACCTTGCCAGTGCTAGATACGTATTCTTGACCAGAATTGCGTTTTATCTTTTTTATATTTAATTTCCATTTTTCCATAAATTTTTGCCGTTGTCTTGTATTTACTTTTTCAGTGGGAAAATTAATGATTTCATTGGCTTCATTATTGTCACAATCACCGTAAAAAACAACATTAGAGGAATTACAAAGTATTTCTGGATTAAACAATTCACTTCCAAGATTATATTCTGTTGAAGATTCATATGAATTTTCTCGAATTGAAATGTTATCGTTTGCAAATTGATCAAAGTCTTTATCTGCAACTGAATCGTCAGAATCAAAATCAGGTTCGGAAAAAGAGTCATGGTCATCTGAATTTCTTTCAAGCGAAATATTTTTTTCTGCAATGAGAATAAGGTCTTTATCGCCTACTGGATCTTCACTTTCAGTATCAGATTCGGAAGAACACTCATGTGCAACAGGAAGAAGCCAAATTCCATCAGTGTTGGGTTTTAAATTTTCTTTGCCTACTGAGGTCGACGTGCATGAATCAACCGTAGTAACTAAAAAAGGAAGTGATGACATCATTTGAAAATCGCAATCATTGAACTGTTGTATCATTTGAAATAATTAATTTTCTTACCTGTTGGAAAAAGTTTACGTTGAGCAGGTGTACTAACAAATTTAGTTATTTCTTGAGGTGAAAAAGATGATTTCGGGACAACGTCGTTACTATTATTGAAAAGTAAATTTTCAGGCCTACCTAAAGCTGTAAAAACATTTTTTTAACATTTTAAACTCGGAGAATATATATTTTCATAACCCACCTTTGTTATTTTCTTTTTGTTTATTAAGAACTAAATTTACAAATAATTTTCCTCGATTTGATTGCATTTTCGAATATAAAGTATTTTTTTTTAAACAAAATATCAATTACACAATAATATTATATTAATATCAAATTCGTTAATTTCAAGTTTTGAAATAAAACTAAACAAAATTCTCCAAAAAATATAAAAAACTTACAAACTTAAAGAAAATTACGGTAAAGTTTCATTCTCTGTTTTACACATTTTTATAAATCTAATTTTTGTTAGTGCTACAACACAAAAAGAAACAAAAAAAAATTATAAATTTCAAATGAAGACCGCAACATTTTTATATGATGCGGTATGGAATTTCAAAATAATTAATATTTGAATATATTGTTAAAAACAATACCGATCCAATTTGTGATAGCGCTAAAGAAAGTGAATGTTGTTACAATAAGGTTGCATTTTCTCGAATTGTAGTAGTATTTCTTTTTGCTTAGAGAAGGGATAGTTGAAATATTGAAAAATCAATACAGTCATATTTCAAATTAATTCGCAGTTATAATTTAAAAATTTAAGCAAAACTGCCATATTTTAAATTATTGCACCTTTCCACTGATAGTAGGTTTAAATACAAGACATAACATAAAAAGTTGCTATGTTTGTTTTAACAATAAAAAATTAGACAAAAAGACTCACTTGGAAAATCAAGTGTAAAAATGACAAATTTTGAGATATTAAGACGGCGATTACATCAAAATGTAGTAAAAGTTTTGGGCTTTAGCGGCGTGTACTCAACTAAAAAAATCACTATTTCGTCTTATTGCCCTCTTATTCTAGAGGTGCGACTTATAGATATATATAAACCGAGGAATTTTCCCTTTTCCAGAAATTTGAATCCATCAAAAAACAATCTCCTAATTAAGAATCTCATTTACACAAATACAAATATTCTGGAAAAAGGGAATGTCCTAATTTCGTCAAATTTTCCCTAAGGATTTATTGCTCAAGAAGTCGAAGATTAAGTATAAAGAGAAATAAAACCCTGGAACTAACTTCGCAGTGCTTTATTTCATGCCTCCTTGTTATGGATAGGATTGTATTTCCAGAATAATTCGCTTCAGTGTAGGTTGCCAAATTCAATGGAATTTATTAGCATTGAAATATTAGCATATTAATTATTAAATTTTAGTCCTTAATTTTGATGTTAGCTCTAGAATTCAAATAAAAAAAGTTCAAGTTTAAATTGAAGATTTCAAACAAAAGAGGAATTAAAGAGTTAAGAGGTCTAAATGTATAAGAATTAAAAAAGTTTAAGTGCAGTCTTTACCTTTTCCACTTTTTCAAGGAGTATAGGGCATTCACCAAATCCTGTGGACAAGGTTTCAGTTTCTTTAATTGTTATATTCACTAAGCTGCTTGTTAGGCGGCTATAGCTTTTACAAGACGATATAATTATACAATTTTACGATATTTTTTTATTTAAATTTGGTTTGACCGGGTTTGATCCCGAGAACTTGCACTAGAACGTCATACATACTTATCAAAGTTCCAGCTCTCATTAAAAAAAACCTACACTTTAAAATAACTTGAAGTTGAAAGACATTCCATTAAGTATTTGAATTTTATGACATTTCATTTATTCTACCTTGATTATCCATATTTTCTAATGCTGCACTTTGTTGATGATTTAAAATAGAAGTTTAGGTTTGATAAATGAAATTTTTTAGAGGATCAAGTTTAGAATTAAAATATTTTGTAATTTATCATTCAGAATCATAAAAATAAATAAAGCAGTCAAAAATTATTTTTTTTCATTTATCGTTTTCTCTATATTACTTTCATATTTTCGCATTTTTAAATCATCTCCATAACTTTTAACCATAATTCAAAATTCATATTTATTTAAATTTATATTACTCTCATAAATAAACATGAACACTATAATAAATTTATATAGAGCACCTGTGGATTTTTTAAAATGCATTTTTATGCAAGATTATATTTGTGATTCCTTCACATTGCACTTGTATGAATCTTTTGTTTTATATTAAATAGCTTATTCTTAGATTTTATCACAGTGAGAACGTAGTTTTAATGGTATATTAAATGTGCCATAAAGTTTGTGAAGCTATGAAAAAAATGTAATAGACATGTACTCAAGTGAATGTATTGGATCAGAATCGAAAATTGACTTGTTTTAGGTATGCGTGCCTCTACGTTCGTTCATCGGTTTGTTCGGCTGTCCGCACGATTACTCAAACACTTAAAGAGCTGGGAGCTCTAGCATTTTTTGAACAAATTTAATTATCAAGTGCACGAGTTTCAAATGTCTCACAAACTTATTTTTTTTACGCAGTTCGGAGTCTAATTAAAATGGATATCTAAAATCATCGCCAAATTTGGTTATTTAGGACGACAAGAGATCGGTTGGCTGCCGAAAAATTAATTAAGTTTTATGGGAAAATTTTTCATAAACATTTTGATGGTCTAATAAAACAGCTTCAGAGTAGCTGCAGAACTATCAAATATTATACCGCTTATTGGGAATCTCTTAAACGGCATTATATATATACTTTGTTCGTGAGAATTACTTGACTCAGTTTACTCTACCTTTTTCCTTAAGTCTTCTTACTTGGTTTTTCTTTATATAACGGGATAACTAATATGCAAATCATAAATTTAGTTTTATTAGGATTGCGAACATAGAATACAAGTACATATTACATTAAAGTTTATTGTATTTGTTGAGAATTATTTTAAGGTATGAATCAGCATTATGTGTTCATAAAAATAAGTTTAATTTTTATGTTTAGTAAATTTTAAAAATTGTGAAATTCGTAAATTTTTAATGTGTACAAAAACTATTATTATTGCAACCTTAAAATTCAGTTGTTTTTATTTGTTTTTATGAGTCTTAATAGAGATATTTAAATATATTTAAGATGCAATTAATATATCTAAATAATTTACTGTCGGTACATCATATAATATATTTTACAAAATAAATAGACAGAATATATAGAGCTATAATATCTATGGTAAATGCATTGAAAAAAAAATATAACAAAAAAAAATTCAAGAAAAAAAATATAAATTAGCTATGAATGCGATATAATATTGAATTTTATGTATTATTAATATTCAAACCATATCTATAGCAGGTAACTTATTATATATCAACATAAAATTCATCTAAAAAAAAAATTAAGGATCCCATAATTTTTAATTAACTTATTATCCCATAAAAAAAAAAAAATAACCCACCCTAATAGTTGGTCCGAGTGATGTCTAACTTTGCCAACTAACTTGTCCTATTACTTTATCTGCCCAGTTTTGATTTTAGCCTCGTAGCTTCATTAGATTCACAGTTATCGAATTGACAACTTTGTATGGCAGCTGCCCAAAAACGGGGCCGTAACATTTTGAAACTCCATATAAGTGCTCGATTCATTATATAACTAACAGTGTGTAATTGTCATCCTCGTAGTATAATCAGTTTCCAAGAAATTCATATTGGTGCAAAGAAGTTGTATAGCAGCCCCCCGAAAATGGGGCCGTAACATTTTGAAACTTCATATAAGTGCTCGATTCATTATATAACTAACAGTGTGTAATTTTCATCCTCGTATAATCAGTTTCTTAGAAATTCATATTGGTGTAAAGAAGTTGTGTGGCAGCTCCCCAAAACCTTGATCTGGTCTTAAACAAAAAGAATAGGGAACCTCAAAAATGTCCAAAAAATGTTTTGTGTGATTTTCAAAACTCTTGCTCTAATTTTTCAATTCTATCTCTTATAATTAATTTTTAATTCACGAATATATTAAACTTGAGCCAAATCAACTTCATATGATCATATTCATATAATAACCATCATGATGATTCATCATATATATTCATAAATATCTATCAATATCAATAAGCCATTTACTTAAAAAAAATCTTTGTGTTCTTTTATTGCTTATCATCATTTAAATCATATGAAATTCTAACTCGAAATCGTTATCTATACAAAAAAAAAAAAATAAACAAAAAAACAAAAACAAACAAAATTCATATAATTTCATGTTAAATACAAGATGCATAGATAACTTTCAAATTTTTGTATGAAAATATTGGAGTTAAAAAAGTTAGCTGTTCGAGAGCTACCCGAAGTTTTGGTCCGATCTTAACCAAAAAAAAATAGGGAACCTAGAAATCGATTG
This sequence comes from Dolichopus griseipennis, assembly GCA_963082915.1. Classification (NCBI taxonomy): domain Eukaryota; kingdom Metazoa; phylum Arthropoda; class Insecta; order Diptera; family Dolichopodidae; genus Dolichopus; species Dolichopus griseipennis. The sequence continues at coordinate 38,996 of CAUJBZ010000161.1, forward strand.
AAAAATATTTTGTGAAAATTTCAAAACTGTAGCTCTTTTAGTTTTTGAGTTATCGTGCTGACACACAGACGGACGGACGGACAGACACACATAGCTAGATCGACTAATTTTTCGATTCTGAGCCGATACGTACCCTTGACACTATATCTAGCTCGTCTAGATCGATGCGTTACAAACGGAGGAGCAAATCTAATATACCCGATGTCATATACCTATGTATGCACGGGTATAAAGATATTATGAATTGGAATGTGAGGGGGATACATATCTAACGATTTCCAAGATAACTGCCTTCAAATAAATTTCATTACCTTTTTTAAAACGGTAACAACATCTTGGCTTCTGTAAAGCATAGGAGATTTGTTTAAGTTTCGATAGCAAGATGAAATTATGAGTTTTCCAAATTTTTTTTATATTTCATAGTTGAGGAATTAAAAAATTTTAAATTCGAAAATACAATTTTATTTTTGAATTCCAAATATTTTACAGAATTTGAGATAATTAGGATGAAGTTAACATTACCTGACTAGTTAGTTCTTATATTTTTATGTAACAGTATGAAACAATTTTTTTAAAAATCATTGCAGCGGAAGTATTTACAGACACTGTTGCTATTTAATTATTATAACAGTTTCCAATTAAGTGCAATAATTTTCCGTTGAAAAGAAACAATTATGCAAATAAATTAAGCCTTTTTCTAATTGAAAGAAACCTTTTTCAAAGGAAATGAAATATTTTTTGAAATAAATTAAATCTTTTTTAAAATAAATAAAAACCTTTTTCAAAGTAAAGGAAACTAAAAAAATTTCAAATAAAATTTATTTTTAAAAATTAAAATTTAATTCAATTACTCTAGATGTTTTATGTAGTGGTTACTCTTCACCGCTATATCCATCAATCTATTAATACACTATTACTTTCGTTAATTACTTGGGACAAATTATGCTTTTTTTCATCACCGTTTAACATTGCACACGCATATGATTATATTTTTAAGCGCTAACTGTTCAACTGTAATGCTAAAAACCCTGCCTAAACCATAGATACTTGTTGGAACAGGGGGTCATATTATATTCTCGTTATTTGAGTTAGTTTTATTGAATTCGACATACAATTTAAACATGAGATAGAACTACGCCGTATAACATGTAAAAACGTCTTAGATTTTCAATAAATACAATTCTATTTTTTTTATATTGTAATAATTTTGTATTAAGGTATATGATATTCAATATTCGTGAGTTATATTAATCAATTAAATTATTTGTTAATATTTTCCGTTTGTTTATATTGTTAAATTAATATATTTTTATTGAAGATATATAATTATTATTATTGATTATGCCATTAATTTGAACCCAACGGAGAATGATAGGTGAGTAGAGTCGAAAACAAGACAAGTTTTTTGACTTTCACTAGGATTCGAACTCAGGCCTTTCGCATGAAAGATCGGCACTCAACCACTGTGCCACTCAGCTGTATTTTGAAATGCAGCAACATGTATACAAAATTTGAAATCTTTAGATCAAACCTTTTCTTTCTCTATTGAGATAAGCATATTTTCTAGGCTTGTGGTGTCATTAACTTTTTTTAAAAGATCTTGTAGAATATTTTAAATAGATCAACATTTACACTTGCATTAGATATACTTTTAAGATGCTCTACACCAGAAGAATTTATTGCAACGGTTAGTGAAATGCTTCGTTCTCTTATAGTTGACACCACATAATTTGCTCTAGTACTGCATATGATCTGCAGAGATTAAAACAATCAATCAAGCACTAATACCTTATAACTTTTATAAGGATCTTAGTATATAATAATTAATTGATTAATTTCACTCCACCTTAAAAGTATTTTTAATTTAAAATAAACTTCATTATATTTTTAAATTTTTTTTAAATTTAAAAAAAATATTTCCTTAGAGTACATTGACATTCATTAAAAATAAAATCCTTGTAATCCCTTCAAAATAATTAACAATCTTGTTTTAAAATCTTTTGTTATCCTTTGTATCTTTCCTTTGTGGTCAGTAAAAAAATTAATTAAGAATTTATTTAATAATCTTATCTGCAGATATTTAATTAAATAACAAGAAAAGTTTTTTTTTAAAATAAATGGATTGCTAATGACTCCTGTCATAAAGTATAATTTTTGTTATTTATTTTTTGATTAATTGTGGTTTTTATATATATATATATGATATATATATATATATATATGTATATATATATATATATATATATGTATATGTATACAGTAGATGGCAATTTAATTTAATTATTGTAATTTTTTTTTAAAAATGGTCAGTATAAAAATTAATTAGAAAGGAAACCCTTTTTTTCTATCCCTAATATGAACCTAATTTAAAATTTTTGTAAAAAATCAGATAACTTTTATTAAAAACTGTTGACTACATGTGATTCTAAGTCACGTGAATCTAGATATTTATAAATCGTTACGTTTTTAAATAAATTAATTTATTGTTTAGCCTTTCCAGTTGTTGGTTTCATTTAAAAAAAAAAAAAATAAAAATCCTAAATTATAAGAAATATTATTGTTCTGTTTCATATTTTTTGGTTTCATATTTCCATATTGTTCTGTTTAATTAAAGTAATTTTTATACACGTGCATGAATACATGGATCGGGTATATTAAAATTGCTTCTGCCTTTGTACTGCATTGATCTAGACGAGCTAGATTTAGTGTCAAGGATACGTATTGGAGCATCGAAAAGTAAATCGATCTAGATATGTGTGTCTGTCTGTTCGGAGTTTTAAAATGTTACAACTTCATTTTCGGTGGGCTGTCATATAAAACTGTCAATTCGATAAGTGTGAATCTAATGATGCTACGAGGTTAAAATTAAAACTGGCCAGGTAGAGTTATAGGGCAAATTACTTGGCAAAGTTTGACATCACTCGGACCAACTTTTAGGGTGGGCCAATTTTTTTTTTTTTTTGTTTTAAGCAAAAATTATGGAGTAGGATGAGTAAACTTTTTTTTTTTAATATTTTACTTTTTATATTTTTTTTGTAATATACGTAAAAGCACAAAGGAAATAAATAACGGTTTAATTCATTTTACACATCATAGTAGGTATGCACGAGTATCCAAAAGCCGACAAAGACAAATAGAGTCAATTCTATTTTGAAATCCAGCAACATGTATACAAATTTTGAAATCCATAGATCAAACCTTTTCTATTTTAAAAGCGAAACACTACCGTACCCAAAAATATTTATATAAAAATTTTCATAATAATTAACTGAGCAGTTTAGGAGTCTATAAAGCTACATGGCACACATAACGATACTTTTCTTCTATAAATATATGCATACAAAGGATTAATCACTTTTATAACTTTTATCTCAATAAGTGTTCATTCATTTCTAATTATAGTTATAACAAATTCTAATTAATGGAATATACTGGTTATTTTGCTCTTATGGTTTTAAAGGGCTACCAATTTCAATTATAATAAAAAAATTTCAAATGAAAATGCTTATAAGAGTTATAGTATTACAGAACACGATTTAAACTTAAATTTAAAAGGTTCCGTAGCAGGTGTATAGTACTAAAGATAAAGTTTTCCTTGAAATCCATTTCTTGCGGAACCTGCCTTTTGCTACCCTTACTTTTTTTCCACATACAGGTTAATATTAAAATTTTAAAAATTACTTAATTTCATAACTTTAAATGTATTAAAATTAAATTTTTTTGTATAATAATGAAAATTTCCTAAAAAAATTTTGATTAATTACCGTTTAAACTGTAAAGCCATCTGTTATTCAAATTCCATTTCTTTAAAAAAAAAATTAAAAATTAAGGCAATCTATACCACAATTATATTTAAAAAATTGTTTTTTTTTCATTGTTATGCATTTTTTTAAGATTTTTTGTGATTACTTTAACATCTGATGTGAAAAAGCTGATGATATCAACTGCCTCATTAAAATTATTTAAAAACGAGGAAGAGTGTAGTAGAGTAGACTGTGTCAACTCTGGGATACCCGTATGACCGTTCTATAACCGTTATATCATTATTATTATAAACATTAATTACTTTTGGCAAAATTTCAAACATACCAGCTTTATTAGGTGAAATAAAATGCTCATATAAAAGAAGGAGTTGTATGGCAGCTAGTCGAACCCTCTGTAGTAGACCAACCAAAATTTGCAGTAACTTTGGCCATTATACTAAACTATTTTTGGCAAAATTTCAGACACCCAGCTTTAATAGGTATAGAGTAATGCTAATATAAAAGAAGGAGTTGTATGGCAGCTGCTCGAACCCTTTGCAGTAGACCAACCAAAATTTGCAGTAACTTTGGCCATTATACTAAACTATTTTTGGCAAAATTTCAGACACCCAGCTTTAATAGGTATAAAGTAATGCTCATATAAAAGAAGGAGTTGTATGGCAGCTACTCGAACTCACTGCAACAGACCAACCAAATTTTGCAAAAACTTTGGCCATAAAACTAAACTACTTTTGCCAAAATTTCAGACACATAGCTGTTATAGGTACAGAGAAATACTCATATAAAAAAAGAAGTTGTATGGCAGCCACCCGAACCCATGGACCAAAATGGCTGGATTTAAATAGCGATGACGGCTATTGCAAAAAAACGAATTTGCGAAAATTTCAAGATCCTAGCTCCTTTAGTTTTTGAGTTATCGTGCGGACGGACGGACGGACGGACGGACAGACGGACGGACGGACGGACGGACAGACGGACGGACGGACGGACGGACATACATAGCTAAATCGATTATTTTTTCGATTCTGATCCGATCCATACACTTGAGTCTATATCTACCCCCCCTCCTTCTCTGCGTCACAAACGTAATGGCAAATTTATTATACCCTTTGACTATATAGTCATACGGGTATAATAATTTAAACGTAATTAAATCAAAATAAAAAATTATATGGGATTACACAATTATTATGTGCCTCCATGAAATAGTTTCCAAAATTTTATAATATGAAGCTCAAAAATTTTTAAAATTCCATTTAATTAACCAAATTTTGTGTAATGATGCAGACACTTTGGTTTGTTAAACAAAGAAGAAAATAATGAACTTTGTATTTTAATAGCACTTATCCAAACCTTTCTAGTAAGGATTACCTATACTATTTAATTAGACTCTGACGGTAACTGGTACTCTAAAACAACTAGAGGTATTTCGTAACTCTACCTCTAAAATGGATGTAAGGGTATATTAAGTTTTTTACGGTGTTTGGAACCACTGAAAGGAAGAACTCTAGAATGGAAAATCATATATATGTATATATTTTTTGTCAGCGCCGCCCTCTGAGTCTATTTAACAATGTCTGTCCTCAGTAAGTTTGTCGCTTCCCCCGAAAACTTAAAAAAAACAATATAATACTATCTTGATGAAATTTAAACCGTATGTTACTAATGGAAAAATATAGGCGGGAATGGAAAATGGGTGAAAATGAACCATGAGTTTGAATTAAGGAAACATCTGAACGAGATATGAGCCAACGACCAAAACAGCATATCCGAAACCAATAACAATAGAACATTAAAAGTTGGTGTTTTTTCCAGCTTCTATCCTGTTGCATAACTTTGGAATATATTGTAGTGGTGGTTCTGGTGCCTCCCGCATCCTTTCCTAGATGCAAAAGCAAATTTCCAAAATCAATAAAGATAGAAATTTGAAATTTGGAATAAAGTTGATCTGTCCTGTTTCCATTGTGTCCCAGAGAGATTAGTTAGAGTGGTGCTTCAGGTACCTCTCACACCTGCCACAGTTGGATCGACTTTCTATTGTTTCATTACTTGTTTTCTTTTAATTTAGAAATGTGAACACTTATTTCTTACTTTTAAGAATTTTTAAAGCATTATGTACTTAAATTAAATAAAGATTGTTTAAAAAATTTTCAATCTTTAATAATTGTGTGACTTTTACATGCCCACATGTAATTAAACTCGTTTTTTATTAAATTACACAACTGTTGGGAAATGGAAAGTAAAGCAGCATCTATTCTTTGTCATTATCTTTTACAAAAGAAATCCAGAATAATATTGGTGTACAATATGTAAAGGATTTTAATTCAAGGATTTTTCAAAGATAATAATGCTTTATTAATGCTTTGTTATAAAAATAATTCTTTCAATTTTTTCTCAATTTTGTACTTTTGCTTTTGTATTGTTGTGTTTATTACCTCAATCCTTTGTTTTTACAATTTCGTCTGGGATTTTTTTGTGAATTAATTAAAATAATTAAAAAAAAAACGAAAAAAAATATAGTTCTCTTTGTCAACTTTTACATACCCGTACATATTAAAAGAAAAAGAAAAAACATATAAAAAAAAAAAATTTGACTCCTCTTTACAAAAATTTTTTTCCAAAAAAGCCATAAAGACAAATCTAAAAAAATATTTTTAAATTTAATCTCGTAGGTTCATTAGATTCACAGTTATCGGATTAACAACTTTTTATGGAAGCTTTTCAAAAATTAAACCGTAAAAGCTCAAAAATCTCTTTGTGTAAATTTCAAAACCCTTGCTCTTTAAGTTTTTGAGTTATCGTGATGACGGACAGACAGACGGATGAGCAAAATCAAAGAGATTTACTTTTCGATGCTAATCCGATCCATATTTTTCAATCTATATCTAGAATGAGTAGATCGATGCGTTACAAGCGGGGGAGTAATTTTAATATACACATGATCCAGTGGCGACTCGTAACATTTTATAGCGGGCGTTCAGACAAAATACACAAGTTAAAAAAATTAAATTAAAAATTTAAAAATATTGGTTATTGTACTTACGGTAAAATTATTTATAAATTAGGTCAATTCTTCTCGATTTGAATAAAAAAATTTCTATAATTTTGTCATAAAATGACTCTTCCAACTGTAATTTACGTAATAATTCCTTTTCAATGGATAGTATTGCCAACTCAGAAAGCCTATTCTGTCCCATAGTGTTACGTGAATAAGTTTTGATTCTTTTTAATGTTGAAAAAGATCTTTCCACTGATGATGTCGTAATTGGTAAAGCTAAAACTAACTCACATAATTTTACTATTTCAGGAAAAACGGAATTTAAATCTTCAACAAATAATTTTTTATAAATTTGCTGTATTGTTTTCTCGTAAAAATCACTGTGCTTATAAAATACAAATAGCTCATTTTTAAGACTAAGAAAATCAAAAAAATCACCGTATGAAGTTTTGAGCGCATTTTGTAAATTTAAAGGAAATTTTTTTGAGTACTCTTTAAAATGTTTTGAGTCTAGTAGGCCGACGAACATTAATTCTTTTAGATCTGCAAATCTAGTATTTATTTGCTCTACAATGCAATCTATAATTTCATAAAAACAAATTCTGTATTCCGTTTTTTCTTCAATGCCATGTCGAGCTCTAAATGATGAAACAATGGCTTCTAATTTATTTGTTTCTTCAAAAAACATATCAAAATTTTCTCGTAAATTAAATATATTTTGTTTGGTCTCTTCAAGAAATTTAATGCAATATGCCACATCCAATGCTTTAGATTCAAGAACATTGTATAAAGCATCGGAAAAGCAAAAAATTTGGGCAAATATCAATACCAAAAGCTGAGATTCAAAATCATTTAAAAATTGCAAATATCCTTGAGATAAATTAATTGTATTTGCGTCCCAAAACGTGTCTTCATCTTCGTAATTAATTATTTTTTCAAAATATTTTATTAAATCATCCCTGTAATTTTTAATAACTTCTATTAATTTGGAATTGTATCTCCATCTAGTAGGGGCTACTTTTGGAAATCTTTTTTTTAACATTTTATCTAATAAAGCACATCTTTTTGAAGATTGGGAAAAAAAACTGGCCATACCCGACAATCTCTCAAAAAATCTTCGACATTTTCGATTATATTTAAGAACATCTTGCAATACTAAAGAAAATCGATGAGCCGCACAGTGTATAAATTTTGCATTTGGAAAAACCTGTTTCACTCTAACTTGAGTTCCCGACAAATGACCAGCCATTACTGCTGCCCCATCATAAGCTTGACACACAATTTTCTTCGTGCAATTGAAATCATTAATTATTTTAACTACATGTTGTGATAATTTTTCTGCGTTTCTTTCTGAACTAACATCGGAAAAAAATAAAAATCTTTCTTCAATATTACCGTGACATGTGCAATATCGTATCATTGTAGAAAGCTGCGATTTATTGCTAATATCAGATGTTTCGTCCATTAATATAGATACAAAATTGACTTTATTTATTTCACTCCTAATAGAATTTAAAATAAGTGTACTAATCGCATTTATAATGTCATTTTGTATAGCACTGGAAGTTCCACGAAAAACTGTTGAATCTTCCAAATGAGTTGCTAACACTGAATCATATTTTGCTAAATAATTTAGAGTTTCCTTAAAATTTCCACAATTTATAGAATCCTCAGATTCATTATGCCCTCTAAAAGGAAGTTCCTGTTGTCCTAATAAGCAAACCGTGTCAATAAGTCTTTTCATAATAGTGCGATTTTTTTTAACCTGTTCATTATGTTTATTGAAACTAATTTGCTTTTGCTTATCTAAAACAAGATCTATACTCGTTTTTCCAAACATTTTGAAAGTATACAAGCAATCAATATGAGAATATGATTTTAAATGTTTAGCGTAACTATCACTTAAGTGATTTAAATCAGAAAATCCAATGAAATTCCAAATATTTTTATCTTTTTCTGTACGGAATAACAAGCATGGCCAACAGAACAATTTACTTAATTTATTACAACCTGTAATAAATTCGTATCTTTGATATGTTTCAACATGAAAATTTCTTATTGTTTCTTTTTTTCCAGATTTAAATTTCGATTTTAGATTTGGTAATAAGGGAGTTGGTCTTATCATATTTTTAATATCATTTTTTTCACTGACACTTCTTTGTGAAAATGATATTTTTAAAATTTTTTCAATTATGCAATTATTGCTGCAATCACTATTTTCACTAATATCTGTCATTATTCACTTTAAAAATTTTTCACTTATAAAAAATAGGTTTACTATTTATTTTAAAAATATTATGAATATTATACCAATTATTATAAATATTTCACACAATTAACAATGCTCATATTTTTAAATTCATGATTAAAGAATAGTAGATAAACTACAACGAAATTCGAAAATAAGGGTTTTGACTTTTGTACCTACCTACAAAAAAAAAAATAAAACTTAAAAAAGAATATTATAATCAATCATCATATCATCATAATTCTTTGTTACATGAAAATGATTGAAAAAATTATTGATAAAATAGAAATAAGAAATAGAAACAGAGACAAAAAGAAAAAAAAAAAACTATTCAAATACAAACCGATTTTTTAGAAACAGCGGCAAAGAGATTAGAGATGTAAGTACTCTTACTCTCTTGTCTCTATGAAAAATTTACGTTCAAAATGAATTTGAACGAAATAACCGTCTAAAAACTATTAGAGATGTTTTTTTGTTTTGATTTTATTTTGCTTTGCAATTTTTTTTTTGTATATTAAAATTGCGTTCATATTGAAAATGAACGATTCGCTTAGGCAAAACAAAAAGCAAAACAAAATCAAAACAAAAAAAAATAGAGATTTTGTTTTGCTTTGCAAATTTTTTTTTGTATATTAAAATTGCGTTCATATTGAAAATGAACGATTCGCTTAGGCAAAACAAAAAGCAAAACAAAATCAAAACAAAAAAAAATACAGATTTTGTTTTGCTTTGCAATTTTTTTTTGTATATTAAAATTGCGTTCATATTGCAAATGCACGAGTCGGTTTTGCCGTTGTCAACAAGAAAGAAAACAAAATAATATACGTGTGTTCTGCGACAATGTTAACCAAAAATAATATTGAACGATAATAATATAAAACAAGTAAAGAAACAGTCAGTCGGTGCAACCGACTTAGAAATACCCTACACCTATTTGGTTCAAATTTAAGGACATATCCATAAGTCATTTTAACACCATAGAAGCTGTTATTAATTTGATCGTAAGACATAGCTAACCAAATTAACTTTATAATACTAAAAACATTTTCTAATTACCCTATCTATTAAAAAATACTACAAATTCTTACTAATTTATCTATTTAAAAATATTAAAAAACAAACAAACTTGAAATAAATGAAAATATATTTATTCCAATTCAATTACAAAATGAAAAAATTCTAATTATTAAATTTTGTGACAAAAAGATAATCAAAGCATAATATATTTAATAATCCAAATTTTTAAAAATTGCAATTATTTTAAATGGTTAGTTTATATACCTAATAGAAAAACTTATAAACGCAAAATATGCAATAAATGTATTTCTAAAATACAATTAAAAATTTACACCTTTTCATATAATTCATTTAAATATAAAAATAAATTTTACATAAATGCAGCAAGTACCTTTGAACATAGCTGAACCACTACAATTAAGTCTAGATTTCGGAGACACATAGGACATAGGAAATATATTCTTTGGCTTCGAAATTAAACTCGAACACAACCAATTCCCATGGTACTTTCATTACTAGTAACCTACTGTTAAATTTCATCTAAATACCGGCATTATTTTTTGAGTTATGGTGTTTTTAAGATATATGTTTGTTAGTCCTTGAACTTTTCAAGGGTTCCAGGACCCGAAATTATGGTACGATTTCGCCCATATGCAGTCCCGTCATACTTTCAATACTAGTTAAACCTTGTACACAATTGGAACGCTCTATCTTAATTTTAAGTTACTAGTTTTATTAATTTCGATGATAAGCTTTTACACATTGGGGGGTCTAAGAGAGGTTCTGAACCACCACTCCAATTGATCCCAAATTAGGGGGGCACGCCAGAAATAGTAAAGAACACCCTTGTGGCAAATTGGAAGCTTCTACATTTGTTTCAAGTAACTATCTTTATTAATTTCGAAAATATGCTTTAAGGGCCTAAGAACTGAGTGGCTGGTCCCCGATCCACTACTCCAATGGGGCCCAAATTTCAAAGACACTTACGAAATAGGAAGGGACACCCTGATACCAAATTTGGAGGTTCTATCTTCATTGGTTTCGGAATTATGCTCGTTTGGCCTAAATTCGATCAAAAAGTTCTAAGTTCCGAACCCATTGTCCAATCCTCACCGTACGTAATCACCGCCGTAGTTTCGCTGCCAATAACCTACAGCACAAGTTTCATGAAGATAGCCTCATTAGTTGTTGAGTTATCGTGATTTTTTATATATGTTCCTTAGCCCTGACATCGATTAAAAGGTCCGGAATCCGAACCGTTGGGCAGATTTCGCCCTTATATAGTCCGCGCTGTACTTATAGTACTAGTTAATCCTTGTACACAATTTGAACGGTCTATCCTAATTTTAAGTAACTATTTTTAGTAATTTCGATTATAAGCCTTTAAAACTTGGGAGGTCTGAGAGGGGTACAGAACCACCACTCCAATTGATCCAAAATTAGGGGAACACGCAAGAGATAGTAAAGAACACCCTTGTGGCAAATTGGAAGCTTCTACATTTTTTCAAGTTGTTATCTTTATTAATTTTAAAGATATGCTTTAAGGTCTTCGGAAATGTGTGGCTGGTCCCCGACCCACTACTCCAATGGGACCCAAATTCACAAGACACTTAGGAAATAGGAAGGGACACCCTGATACTAAATTTGGAGGTTCTATCTTCATTGGTTTCGGAATTATGCTCGTTTGGCCTAAATTCGATCAAAAAGTTCTAGGTTCCGAACCCATGGTCCAATCCCGACCTTACGCAATTCCCGAAGTATTTTCATTACTAGTAACCTACAGCACAAATTTGATGAAGATAGCGTCATTAGTTGTTGAGTTATCGTGATTTTTTATATTTGTTCGTTAACCCTGAAACCGATTAAAAGGTCCAGAATCCGAACCCATGGGCCGATTTCGCCCATATGCAATCCCCGCCGTACTTTCAGTCCTAGTAACCTACAGTTAAAATTTCATCAAGATAGCTCCATTATTTTTTGAGTTATCGTGCCTACGGACGGACGGACGGACGGACATGGCTATATCGACTAAGGCGGTCACGCTGATCACAAATATATATACTTTTCCATATCTAGCTCGCTTCCTTTAGGTGGTTACAAACACCATACCAAAGTTAATATACCCCTTTACCTATTCTATAGGTGTAGGGTATAAAAATATGTTACGAAAAGAAAAAGTACATTGTTAAAATAAATTGTTTATGTTTTCTATGAATTTTTTTGGATTATTTTAAGGATTTTTCTAAGGCGTTCATGCACGAAATGAACAATAAGACGAGTCGCCACTGACATGATCTTATTCGTATGCACTGGTATAAAACACAAAACACAATAATAATTGTGTCATTTTTGTATTTTTAAATATCTTTTATTTTAAATTTTTTTTTTATATCTAATTAAAATTGGAAACCACGAATGTCATAAAAATGTTAACAACTGTCAAAATAATCCCTTTAAAATATTATGTAATTAGTAAAATTACAAAACATCTTTTTATGTAAATCAAATTTTAACTACCCCTAACTCTTTTATTACGCCACACTAACAGTAAATAATGTATAGCAAAATGTTTTCGAAAAACTTAAAAAAATGCTATCCCAAAAGTATGCAATACTTTTACCAATGGATATTCAAAGATAATTATAGTGGTAAAGTCTCGGTGTATCAACCGAAGTAATGCCGGTTCCATACTTGCACAGATTCGAGGGCTGTTCCAAGGAAAATTACGCAAAAAAATAATAATTTAGAGTGTCGCAAAACGACCGATATGGTTTGAATATTTAATAACTTTTTTATTTAATGGTTAATTATTATTATTATTTTTTTGCTATACAGTATATTAATGGGGAGTATTTTTAGTTTAAGTATGAAAAATTATATCCCGTAAGTGGTGACAATTTTCAGCTTCCCACAATCATGCTCTTTCCAGTACATTTTCCATAAGTTTTTGTAAAATTTAAGTGTTATGGCTTGAATTTCATTGCGAATGTTTTGTTTTAACTCTGGTAAGGTCGCTGGATTGTTAACGTATACCGTTTCTTTGTCGCTGATGACTGTTCTTGGATTCTCTGTAGCCCATATCCTGCAATTTTGCTTCTTTACAAAACCAATCAATTGGAAATGGGCTTCATCGCTTATTATCAAATTGTTAATGAAATCGCGATTTTCTTCTGCTTTTTGTCGGAATGAAATGCAGTAATCAAGCCGTTGTTGGTAGTCTATCGGCTTCAATTTTTGCACAAGCTGAACCTTATATTCAACATGTGTAATGTGGCCAAAATCCTCTAAATGAATCTTCGCGATAGCCCAAGTTGTGCCTAACGTTTTCTTATTGATGTTTCTGAACTGTCCTGCACACACACTATTCACAATGATGCTTCTATACGCGGTCTTTCGATACATGGAAGGTGTCTTACTGTACCATGTTGTCAAAAATTTGCAACGAGGTGGTTTATTGTTGATGCTGAAGGTTCAGTACGCACTTTAAAAAAACGACGATAAGCACGCAGCTTCAAAACAATTGACCGTTGATTTTCAAAATAAAATTCAACAATTGTTGATCGCTGTTCTGTTTTGTACTGTTCCATTTCCAATTTCCTAAGTTTTCTTCACAAAATTCTGAAATAAAAATAAAAAATATAAATAAATTTAAAAAGTTATTAAACATTCAAACCATATCGGTTGTTTTGCGCCACCCTGTTCCATATAAATAAATTGGTTGGGGCCCAAATCTATACTTAGTAAATCTAAATTCAACTCTTAAATTCTTTCATATCAATATTAAAGTTAACATTTAACATAACATTAATACACGCTAATAAACAGAAGAAGCAGCAACAGTTTGCCTTTTACTTAGATTTTACAGGTTTCAAAAATTATCTTAAATTGTAGGGTATTTATATGAGATATTTAATTAGATTCCAAAGTTTTTTCCATTTTAAAAATAAATAATTAAGCTAACATGAAAGTCGAAAATAACTTTTTTCGAGTTTTGCACAGCAATTGTGGAATTTCGTTAATCCATTGTTGGATAACGATCTTTTATATACTTTTTTGTTACTTTGTAAATTAGAAACGGCTTTATTAATTGACTTCAAATTTTGTATACATGTTGCTTTTAATAGTGGAGTTGACTCTATTAAGAGACTTAGAATTAATCAATGTCGGCACGACGATTAATCTAAAAAAAGCGAATGTTTTTAGAAAGCGAATGTCGAATTATGCGAAATACTGTTTGACGCAAAAGAAAGTCTCTAAAATTTTTTTCGTAGTTTTCGTCAACCTATTTTAGCACAATTTACAATATTTTATGTTAATATTCTTCAATAACATCAATTTCACTTAAAAGCCCATTGACAGGCGCAGCAACGCGCAATGTGTATTATCTAGTTTGTTATAAAATTAATTAAAAAATCGTCTAATTTTGTCATTTTAATTTTGTAAAAAAATATTTCTATAAAAATCAAATAAAGCTCCAGGAGAAGTCAAAAATAAAAAATTTTTAAATGAAACTTCTGAAAAAAAAACGTCAGTTACTTTGTGAGTTAAATCTTTAATATAATTTCATATCCTTACAAAGAAATGAAATGTTATTTAAAGAAAAAAAGTAATGCAGACAATGTTGTTCACAAACAGAATGAAAAAAAACTCAAAATTATTACAAGAGAATGCAATACAGCATGTGGCTTTGTGACGTTTTTTTATGAGTTTTTATCTTTAATTAAAAAGTTATTCTTTAATATATAATAGATCATTGCATTTTCTAGATTTTATCTTTGACAATAGTTAATTCTTAACTCTTATGAAAAAATTTTTCATAAATAAAAGTTTTTTGCTTCTATATTTTTATACAAAAAAAAAAAAAAAAAGATTGAAAAAATGCGTTCTAATTTGAAAATTTCCAGCTTACAATACTTATGAAATCAAAGGAAGTATCAAAAGAAATATCAAAATTCTTAAGAAACTAATTTCATAAAAATTGTAAAATAACAAACATCTATTTTAAGATTATTTTTCTTTATTTCATCAACTTCAAATGCATTTGGTAAAATTTACTTTGTGGCATGTACTCGTATACCTACTGTGATTTTTTGTAGAAATATTAATGCACAGTGCGATGCAGTTCTTTTACTTTCTATCTATTCATTTTATTATAATTACAATGTTCTTAATATTGTAATTATAATAAAATGAAAACTAATATAAGATCTTCTCTATATATACTGTTTTGGAAAATTAAAAATTGAAAAAAAAGCTAACAAAATAATATTTTAAGTTACTTGTAAATAATTTACATTAAAATCCTGGAAATTTATAGTTCTCACTGAAATTCATACGAAAAAATATTTCATTGGAAACTTACATTTTTTTCCGTAAGAGCGATTATAGCAATTTAAGTAAATGCTGATTAAAGTGCAAAAACAAAATGAAATAATCAGAATTTTTTCAATGACAAACTGAAACGGGAAGAAATGAAACATCTCTGATTTGGAACAATTTTGTTTCAATATGCAAGATACTGATCAACTAATCAGTTCAGGAAATTAATTAAAAATGCAGAAAATAATAAAATTTATTTTAAATATTTAAATTACAATTTTAAACATAATCACTTTATCATTAAATCAACACCTTCGCTAAATTTTATATGTCTTTGATGCAAAAAAATTCAAAATAAATATTTTCCGTATGCATTTTAATGGTATGGTAGCTATAAATGAGCTATAAAACTTTGTAAATAGTTTTTTTTCTAATGTTACTATACTAATTAAATAATTATTAAAAAATTATAATTTAGAAACAGTTTATATTGCTAACAAAAGATTTATATAATAATTAATACTTATTAAATTTAGTTAACATATTATGTAAACAAGGGTGGCGCAAGACTACCGATGTGGTTTGAATGTTTAATAACTTTTTTATTTAATGTTAAATTATTATTATTATTTTTTTGTTATACAGTACATTAATGGGGAATATTTTAATATTAATGGTGTAGAAAAATTATATCCCGCAAGTAGTGACAATTTCAGCTTCGCACATTCGTGCTCTTTCCAGTAAATTTTCCATAACTGTTCGTAATTTTTGATCGCTGTCCTGTTGTGTATTCCCCAAGTTTTCTTCACAAAATTCTGAAATAAAAATAAAAAATATAAATAAATTTCGTTTCGTTTCGGTCGTTTTGGTCGGTCGTGAATAACATGTAGAAACGTCTTACATTTTTTATATTTTTCATAACTTTTTGTGATTTTTGATCGCTGTTCTGTTGTGTACTGTTCCATTTCCAATTTTCCAAGTTTTCTTCACAAAATTCTGAAATAAAAATAAAAAAAATAAATAAATTTAAAAAGTTATTAAACATTCAAACCATATCGGTCGTTTTGCGCCACCCTGTAGTTAAATAAAAATTTTAAACAATCTTTAAAGAAAATTATTAAATAATGCTTGTACGTTTGCTAGTAAAATTTTGACTTCTACGAAGAAGGATAAATTTCCTAAATATGTTTAACAAACACTTTAAAACTCGTGTGAAAAACCAATTAACTGTTATAAATAAAACTTTTTGACTCTTGTTATTTATTTTATGGAAATTTTATACTGGTCTTTATTTATGAATGTGTTTTATTTGCATGTTTTAAGGTAGTTTTAAGCTGTAGAGTCAATTTTTTGCAAAGTTCATACGAAACTGTTCAATTTTAAGCACATTTTCAAAAGCTTTTGAAAAATGTGCCTATTTTATTACACTATGTTCGTCCGTCAAAACAATTTTAACTCCGAGTAGATATTGCAAAAAACATAATTTCATCGAAAAAACTTTTTGCTGCCCAACTAGTTACGGAGCTTTATCCCTCCCAAGTATGAAAAAACCCTATTCAAAATGTTATAACAAGGGTTCTCTTAGGATTATTTTCAATCTGAAAATGATAATAACAGCTGCTTTTAAAAGCTTTTTAAATTTTTAAAATGCAAATTCAGAGTTGCCATACGATACTAAAAAACTCAATTAGTTTTAAATTCTTTGGCCTCTCATGTCTTTTGAACGGTTCAAGTTAGAAACTTGAAATTTTTGGGGAAATTAAATCGTCAGAAATTAGTAGGAGATGGTGAAGAAAATTTTTTTATCAGGCCCCCTGGTTAGGAGCTTGTACGGGGTCGAAAATAGAAATTTTACTATTCTTAGCTATTTTTAAGCACCTTTAACTTAAACACCCATTCAAAATTTTTTTAAGTAATATACAAAATTTAAAGTTCTGACATTATATATTAACATATGTTAAAGGTTTTTTAAATTTAAAGCAGGTCCATAAAATTGCAGAAAATGTCACTTAGTTTTAACCATTTTGGCTTTAAATTTAGTTCCGACTGAACAGACTAATATCAAAACTCAAAGGTATTGACTAAATAAATAATATTTAATATTGTCTGAAATTAAATCAAAATTGTTCTATAATTTTTTGCCACAACTGCTGTGGTTATGGATATTTGAGAAAATGTATTTTTACACTTCAACCACCTGTTCAAATATACATCCTATATAAATTACGTTAAGATTTACTGAAGAAATTTACACTGTCAGCATTATTAGCACATAATTATATTTTATTTCAAGGAAACATACTTTTGAGGTTAGCAACACTTATATTTCAACTAAAATTCATCTCTTGAGTAGAAAAAAAAGCTTAACAATTTAATATTAAACTGTTGTTCAAGAATAAATAACTTTAATAAAAATAAAAAAAGATTTATTGCAACCACTTATAATTTCTTTTTGACAATAATTATTGACAATAAACATTTTTTAAGCAAAAAACATATATTTCATTCTAAGAGATTATATTTTATATCTACCAGATTTAGCTGCCATTTTAAGTTAGATTTAGTGTCAATTTTTTCAAAAAGATTTGTGTGAATGTTTACAAAAGAAACTAAAATATTGTCATGAGTTTTTTTAAAAAATTTTGTTGAAGAATTCTCAAATCTCAACTATTACATACACATATGAAATACTTTGATAAAATGTTGCACAAAAGACATTATCTAAAATAATTTATTAAATGATATTCAATTGAAATACTTTTCGACTGCAGTAGGGTGTACAAAGGCAATTTTGTTAGATTTTTTCAATAAAAATTTTATAAAAAATTGTTAGTCTTTCTGATATTCTTTTTCATTTAGATAATTTCTATCTTTTTCCACTTTTCCACTCCGATTTTAGGAGTGGGTAAATCCCAGATAAGTGAGAAATTTTGTTGTTAGTTTGATATATACAGGGTAGCGCAAAACGACCGATATGGTTTGAAAGTTTAAGAACTGTTTTATTTAATGGTTAATTATTATTTTTATTTTTTTGTTATACAGTGTATTAATGGGGAATACTTTTAGCTTAAGTATGAAAAATTATATCCCGCAAGTGATGACTATTTCCGGTTTCGCAAATTCGTACTCTTTCCAGTACATTTTTCATTACTTTGCGTAAAATTTCCGGTGTTATGGCTTGAATTTCATTACGAATGTTTTGTTTTAGCTCTGGTATGGTCACTGGCTTGTTTACGTATACCCTTTCTTTCGAATAACCCCAAAGAAAACAGTCTGGCGCTGTTAAATCCGGTGAACGTCGGGGCCAAGTGAAATCGCTTCTGCGCTAAATAATGCGTTCGTCAAAGAGGTCCCGTAACAGAGCCATTGTGTCCCTTTTAGTATGGGCTGAGGCTCCATCTGGTTGAAACCATAACTGTTGATGGTTTTCTACAACTGGCCTCAAAAAATTGTCCAGTATCGTTTAATATTCAGCACTACTAATCGTAACTGAGGTGCTATGTGAATTTTCATGGAAATATGGACCAATAAACAGACAATACACCACACCAAACGGTACAATTAAGTGGGTGTAATTGTCGCTGCTTGTTTACGAAACCATTCAATTGGTAATGGGTTTCATCGCTCATTATCAAATTAAAATTTCAAAATTAAATTCAAGATTAAATTTACAAAATAAAATTCAACACATATTGATCGCTGTTCTGTTGTGTACTGTTCCATTTCCAATTCCCCAATTTTTCTTCACAAAATTCTGAAAAAAAATAAAAAATATAAATAAATTTAAAAAGTTATTAAACATTCAAACCATATCGGTCCTTTACGGCACCAATTGGTCAACCAACCCTCACAGAAGACTTAGTGTTTAAAGTAACTCCTTTATTTGCTTGCTTTCTGCTCTTTCATTGCCTTCGATATTGTTAAATTGAAATCCATTTAAATGAAGTACATTAATACTTAATAAAATAAAAATGCAAAGAAATAAAAACACACAAATTACACCTACTGTCAACTGTCACATTCCGTTAAATAAAGAACTTGTTTAGTTACCCACTTTAATATTATTTATTTAAAAAAAGTTTTACACCTACACCAAATTTGAATTGAATTTAATTAATTTTATTCCACTTCACGTATAAATTTTTCAATAATGAAAATTGCAAACAAAAAATGCACGTTTTATGTTTTATGCAATCTCAATGTTTAGTTTTAGTCTAAAAAATTTCCGACAAAAGCAGAAAATCATTAAATTATATAAAATTTTCTGTTTAAAATATCAAAACTGGAATTTTACGATAAAACATCAATGTCATGAAATTTAAATTTATTCTTTTATATAATGCATTGCATCTCGAGATTTACTTTTAATTTTGTTTGAACACATTTTTTTCAAAAGTAAAGCTATTATTTTATAAAAGAAAAAATAATTAGATTTAATATTGTCACCTCTTCACTTTTGTTTGAATTTCTAAGTTTTATATTAAAAACAGGATAAACAATGATTCACGAAAATAAAAAATAAACAAAATGACGTTCTTATATTGTAATATTTTTCTGGTGTTGCCATATATTGAAAGATTTAGTTTTTACGAACCTGAGAGCTTTTTGTATACATATATTGAATGGGATAGTGTCAAAATTCCAAAGTTAAAATTTTAAAACAATTTATTTATTTATTTTTGTACAGGCCCCTTCCACAAACAATGTTTGAGGATTTGAACCCGAGACTTTTCATTTGAAAAGTTACCATTTCAAACACTGAGCTATCGATCAGATGTTCTAAAATTATTTGATTGCTAAAATTGTAGCCTTTGCATTTGTGTGTAGGCGGTGCGCAATGACGATGGTACGACGGTCGGAAGGTCGGACGAAAAAATTTAAAAATAAGAAAAAATTCCACGTGAAATTTTGAATTAGCAGGGACTTAAGAGTTGGATTTAACAGCAGGGAATACACATTTTAAAAAATATATTTATACGTGATAAGTGATATTCTCAATTAAGAGGGATTTCAGAGTTGAATTCAAAATCAGGATTGCCGGTTTTTCCAGTTTTGTGGTATTTTTATTTTTTTGAATTTTTACAAGAGATATTCAAGCTTGGAAAGTAGCTTCACAGCTGCTTTAAGTAGTCTGCAACTTTAACACACGAAAACCGCTGCACATTTTGCACAAAACTTCAGACCCCTGGAACCTGTGAGACAAATGTTCAACTTGTTTACGAGGATAGGGATATCAAAGTTTTTTTGAGAATCCAATTTGGGAAATACAGGATTCAGTAAATGAAGGATGAGGAAAATTGGATGATTGCTTTGATTTGCATTATTATTCAATAATTTTTATTTTCTCAAGTAAAGTAATCCTGAAGATGTTGACAATTCAACTTATGTTTTCCCTAAGTTCACTGTACGGACATGTCTATATGTTATGAACGCTTCAATATTTTTTTTTCCAATATTAGACATTTCCACTGCACTAAATTTAATTAGAATATTTAAAATTAACAAATTTTTTTACATTCTTCGCTTTCACCATAATTTAACAGTTACCTATATGCAATTTTCTATAAATTTTGCAACAATATTGATGATGTCAAACGTGTTAAAATTTTTATACAGTTTGTTTAGATGTTAATAACATGTTTACTTTTGATAGAAATCATGTCATTGCAATTTTTTGAATAGTCGTCACGATTTATAAAAAATTAGCCGTGCCACAGCATGTTCTTTATTCTAAAATTCAAAACAAAACGAGGAAGAGTGTGGTAGAGTAGACTGTGTCAACTCTGGGATACCCGTATAACGGTTATAAAAACATTATATCATTTAAAAACATTAATTACTTTTGGCTCAAAAATTTCAAACTTAAAGCTTTATTAGGTGTATTGTAATGCCCATATAAAAGAAGGAGTTGTATGGCAGCTACTCGAACCCGCTGTAGTAGACCAACCAAATTTTGCAGTAACTTTGGCCATTAACTAAACTATTTTTTGCAAAATTTCAGACACCCAACTTCAATAGGTATAGAGTAATGCTCATATAAAATAAGAAGTTGTATGGCAGCTACTCGAACCCACTGCAGTAGACCAACCAAATTTTGCAAAAACTTTAGCCATGAAACTAAACTAGTTTTGCCAAAATTTCAGACACGCAGCTGTAATAGGTACAGAGAAATACTTATATAAACGAGGAAGATTATAGTTGCCCTTGTCAACTTTTAGATACCCGTGCATACCCACTATGGTGTATAAAATAAACCGTAATTTACTTCCCTTGTACATTTAACTGATTACCCCATAATTTTGACGTAAAAAAAAAAAAAAATTAACAAACAAAAAAAAAAAATCACAAAACAAAAACAAAATTTTCATTCATTGTCCCATAACTTTAGCTTAAAAAAAAAAAAAAAAAAAATTAGCAAAAAAAAAATCACAAAAAAAAAAAAAAAATTTTCATTCATTGTCCCATAACTTTAGCTTAAACCAAAAAAAAAAAATAAAAAAAAAAAAAAAACAAAAAAAAAAAAATTGGCCCACCCTAAAAGTTCGATGGTCCGAGTGATGTCCAACTTTGCCAAGTAGCTTGCCCTATTAATTTACCTGCCCAATTTTAATTTTAAGCTTGTAGCTTCATTAGATTCAAAGTTATTGAATCGAAAACTTTGTATGGCAGCCCCCCGAAAATGGGGCCCTAACATTTTGAAACTTCATATAAGTGCTCGATTTATTATATAACTAACCGTGTGAAATTTTCAGCCTCGTAGTATAATTAGTTTTGAAGAAATTCATATTGGTGCAAGGAAGTTGTATGGCAGCCCCCCGAAAATGGGGCCCTAACATTTTGAAACTTCATATAAGTGCCGGGGTCATTATAAAACTAACCGTGTGTAATTTTCATCCCCGTAGTACAAATAGTTTTGAAGAAATTCATATTGGTGCAAAGAAGTTGTATGGCAGCCCCCCGTAAATGGGGCCTTAACATTTTGAAACTTCATATAAGTGCTCGATTCATTATATAACTAACCGTGTGTAATTTTCATCCGCGTAGTATAATTAGTTTTGAAGAAATTCATATTGGTGCAAGGAAGTTGTATGGCAGCCCCCCGTAAATGGGGCCCTAACATTTTGAAACTTCATATAAGTGCCGGAGTCATTATAAAACTAACCGTGTGTAATTTTCATCCCCGTAGTATAAATAGTTTTGAAGAAATTCATATTGGTGCAAAAAAGTTGTATGGCAGCTCCCCGAAGCCTTGGTCCGATTTTAACCAAAAACAATAGGGAACCTAGAAATTGTCTAAAAATGACTTTGTGTGAATTTCAAGACTCTAACCCTTTTAGTTTTTGAGTTATCGTGCTGACACACGGACGGACGGACGGACGGACGGACGGACGGACAGACACACATAGCTAGATCGACTAATTTTTCGATTCTGAGCCGATACGTACCCTTGACACTATATCTAGCTCGTCTAGATCGATGCGTTACAAACGGAGGAGCAAATCTAATATACCCGATGTTCATATATATATGCACGGGTATAAAAAGGAAGTTGTATGGCAGCTACCCGAACCAATGGCCCAAAATAGCTGGATTTAAATAGCGATGACGGCTATTGCAAAAAAACGATTTTGCGAAAATTTCAAGGACGGACAGACGGACGGACATACAAAGCTAAATCGATTTCTTTTTCGATTCTGATCCGATCCATACACTTGAGTCTATATCTACCTCCCCTCTTTCTCTGCGTCACAAACGTAATGGCAAATTTATTATACCCTTTGACTATATAGTCATACGGGTATAATGACTATATAGACATACGGGTATAAAAAAGCAATGGTATTATGTATTGTTAACTTCGTTTGAAATATTCAAAAATTGAGAATCTCTTATCTTTTTGGTTCACATTGAAAAAAATTATTTATTTATTTTAGTAGTGAAAATTATTGATGGGCTATCGTTTCTAATCATCAGTCCTCTAAAAGTATACCTTAATCAGAAGGTGTTTTTAAATCTAAAATTATACAATTGGAATTTTACTTAAAATTATAGTGTATTTAAAACTTATAGTATCTAAAACTTATAGTTCATAATATTGGTTTAAACCCCTTTCTATTGTTTCTGAAATATAAGATTTGATACGACGATATGACAAAACCCCCAGAGCCATAGATCCAGCTTTAAATAATGCTTTAAACAAACGACCTATATACACTTATATACGACCTAATTTTCTAATATCTCCAATTTTCGAACTCCCTTTAATTTTGATGGATAAATATAATCAGCCTATAAAAGACAGCACCAACTAAATAGGAGTCACTGAAAAGTTCAACAAATTTTTGAAAAAAAAAATAAATAGATTAAGTCAAATTTTATCATTTAAATTAGTCTATGCAAAAGTGAAAACATGAAGTGAAGTGAACCTCGATTTTTGAAAGGAAAAAACAAAATTTGCATACATATTTCGAAATTATTTGAAGTTGTGTGTTGGATATAATCACAGTTATGTGAGAAAAGAATACTTTCAACGAAAAACCATAAATAAAATCTAAAATGCATTACTGTATTAGGAATGGATAATAAAAAATTGTGTTAACATTCAAATGTCACATTTGGTTGGGTATGAGTTACTTTTCAATAACTGAAATTATCCTAACTAATCTTATTAATAATACAATTGTTTTTAGAAAATATATTAAGAAGTATTCACGACCAGTAATCTTTATTTTTTTATGATGTGGATATGTCATATCTTAAATTATCTCTATTAATATTACCTGGGATATACACGTCTACTATAATGAAATAATATAAGGATTTGATCTTGATTTTTGATTTATCTATCTTTGTCTAAGAAGATGAAATTCTCAGAAGCTATAAAACCCGTGGGTAAAGTCCCGTCTTCTAAATCTACTACTAATTGCGGTAAAATATATTTGATATTAAACAACTTTCTGGAGTTTTTAATGCTTTATCATATTGACTTCCGATTAATTTTATCATAAAATTATCTATTCTCATGATTTTTGATGCAAGGTTGGTACATGGATGTTCTTTCCTATTCCTCAATGTCGCTAAAATTTTGAATGAATTGAAGTTCAGTCATTAGAATAAAAATGTTTATATTCGGTCCCAGCTTTTCTATGTTTAATTATGCTTACTTATTAAATACTCTAGCTTTCATGTTTATTAATTTAATTACTTGTTAAATAATTATGTTTTTTATGTTTATTAATGAAAAGTCCCATTTCGACTGAGAACCCTAAATTACAACATTTGAAGATAAAATAATTTTTTAAACATTGCATACTTTAAGGATTAAAACTGATATTTTTATTTTACATGTTAAAATCTAAAAGTATTTAGCCATTTTCAATAATAAAAAGCTCAGAGGCTTTTTTAACAACATGAAATAAAAGTATAAATAAAAATTCAACGATGAATAGACTTGAAAAGTAAAAAAAAAAAAACCAAAATAAAAACAAACTCAGAAAAATAAAATAATATTTTTTTCTAAAATTTTCTTATTCAATGGAAGAAAAGAACTGAAAGCTTCAAACTCCAGAAAAAAATAGGCAAAATGAAAAAAGACAAAACATAATAAAGAATTAACTTAATTTTTAAAAGCATTGCAATTTTTTTATGACAGTTCAAACCTCCCATCAGCCTTCCTTTGTTGTTTATATATGAGTTTTTATGTCATTTGTATTGATAATAAAAAAAACTGTTCCATCTCTTTGAGTTTTTAGGCATCAGTGTAAACGTATGTGTTCAAAAATGTACTTAGAAATTCATTATGAAGAAAAACTAATGCATTTAAAAAGCAAATGATATCTTCTCCATCTACACATACAATAGAAATATGTTGTGGTGTGCGGATTCATGATAACTCTTTCAAATAAAATTCACAGTCATATTAATGAGACCTTTATATGGCCAACACTTTTGTTTTTTAAAATGTTTTATATAATTCTCATATACATATAAATTCAGGATATCCTATAGATTATATACATTCTGTGACCTCCATATGACCTACATAATATATGTATACTCGTGGAATATAAAAGAATATGTTTATATTATTGCAGAGATTTGAACTTGGGTTTTCGTGTACGTTTTATAAAATGCTATGTATGATCAGTCACCTATATAAATAAACTGGAAGCCTTTGAAATGCAGCTCTATAGAAGAACTGTGAGAACTTAGTGGGTAGCTCGTATAACAAATTTTGAAGTTCTTCAAAGAATAAGTAAAGGCTGAGAACTTTTTAAAATTATAGAAAAATATGATAGAAAAATATCATATTTTGGACATGCGATGCCCGAGCAAAAGATAGAGTTCCTAAAGCTTTCGTGCAAGGTAAAATTCAAGTTAAAAGAAGCATTGATCGAAATCATATATCTTGATTACGTAACATCAGGATCTTGACTGATGTATCAAATATTAATAATTTAGTATATATATAGCGATGGATCGAAATGAATACAGGAGCGTTTAATCAAGAATTTAATCTAACGTCATATATACTAACCGCTAATTTCTAGTAGTGGAAAGGCATCAGAGAGTGAAAGAAACTAATTATTTCAAAATTTTTCTTTTTATAAATAAAATTTTCATCAGTTGTTTAAACATTTAAACACTCCTTCAAACATATCTTATTATGTGAACATGTTTGTTCTTTAAACGAATACTTGATATTCTTAAAATTCAATAAGGTTTTAGTATTACATTTTTACATGTTTGCAAACAACTTATTTCTGTTTCAAATCCATAAATGAAATAAATATATTTTGATGAATTTTCCAAAGAACGATTTTTCATAAAGGAATCGTAAGAAGGATTTTAAAAACAATTTGTGAGTACTCTCCAAATTCTTCTTTTTGAAAACAAAAGAGTTTCTAAATTGAAAACAATGCAAATCATGTGATATGTAAAATAAACAAAACTAAACCTTTTTTTCATCAATTTTAAAAATATGTAAGTTAAAACACTTAAACAACCTTTTAAAACACTTACAGAATGTTTTTTAACCATATGTCCAAAATTATTTTTAAATCAGAAAGTGACTATCAAATAAATTAAAGAATTATTCAATTGTGGCAACTTTTGGACCACAATCCATTTCTTATTTACGAATTTCTTTAATGAACTCGATCATAACGCACTTCGTATACTTCGCGTAATTAGTAATTGAATCGAAATTCAGTGTACTGTTTTTTGGAAATTGATTGATTATTTTATTAATAAGTAGCATACTAATGATGAAAGAAAGACGGGGCTGAAATCGGATCATGTATTCCGTGGAAGCTTTCAATCGACGCCAGGGCAAATTAGCAAAGCTTCGAAACCAATAAATAATACAAGGATGGCACAAGGATGTTCTTTCTTGTTTTTTTACGTCGCTAAAATTTTGGATGAACTAAAGTTGAAGTTCGGATACCTCTTACATAGATTTAAAATTTAACAACCATATATCCAAAATAATAAAGATAGAACCTTGAAATTTTGTACAAACCTGTTCTCTACTCTTTATACTCTGTATGCATATGACATCGGGTATATTAAAATTGCTCCTCCGTTTGTAACGCATCGATCTAGACGAGCTAGATATAGTGTCAAGGGTACGTGTCGGCTCAGAATCGAAAAATTAGTCGATCTAGCTATGTGTGTCTGTCCGTCCGTCCGTCCTTCCGTGTGTCAGCACGATAACTCAAAAACTAAAAGGACTAGAGTTTTGCAATTCATCCAAAGTAATTTTTAGACAATTTCTAGGTTCCCTATTGTCTTTGGTTCAAATCGGACAAAGGTTTCGGAGGGCTGCCATACAACTTCTTTGCACCAATATGAATTTCTTCAAAACTAATTATACCTCGAAAATGAAACTTACACACAGTTAGTTATATAATGAATCGAGCACTGAAGTTTCAAAATGTTAGGGCCCCATTTTCGGGGGGCTGCCATACAACTTCTTTGCACCAATATGAATTTCTTCTTTCGTTTTTTTTTTTTTTTGTTTTTTTTTTTATTTTTTAAAACAAAAATTGTGGGATAATGAATCAAAAAGAAATGAGTTAAATTTTTTTTACCAGTTTACTTTTTACTTTTTTTATAGTTTTTTTTGGTAATATATATAGCAGCATAAGGGAATTAAATAACGGGTTATATTATTTTATACAACATAGTGGGTATGCACGGGTATCTAAAAGTTGACAAGGGCAACTATAATCTTCCTCGTTCCTATATGTTAGATGTACTCTATCCTAAACACTGATATCCTACAGAAATTCTGTGAAATTGAGGATTTGAAACTTACACATTACGAAACTACTTCTTAATTAGAAAGTGCTCAGTAGAACTAGACTTTCGGTAAATATTATACCATTATTTATGATCTACATTTATACAATAAGTTTGAAAGTTGTACTTCCTATTCAAACACTTAATTAACACTTCTATTAACTTAATTAATATTCAATAAAAAATAATTAATATATCTCAATTTTTGGATATTCCAAATAAATATTTATAAACTCTAGGGGATTTTTAAAGTTCATTCAAAAAAAATCATCCAAATTCTCACATATTTACACAAAACCATTTACATTAGTCCTTTTAAAGCATTTTTTTTTTTTTTTGTCCATTTAAATCTCTTTCAAGGGAATCTGAATTTATAGTTAAATATTATACATAATATTTAGAAAACAAAAAAGGACATTCGAAGTCACGTACAAAAAAAATAACTGTATTAATTTTCCTTTCAATTTTATAGAAAGCGATAAAAGGTTTCCATTCTATTACTCTTGGCTCTCTTTTCAAAATAATTTTATTCAAATTATTGGGGCAATGAAAGTATAAAATTGTGTTCGAATTCAATTTTAATTTAAAAATAATAAATCGGAAAATATAAAAACGATCAAGAGAGTACAGAAAAGGTTCTCAATTTGAAGCTTTTAAATCATTTCAATTATATTTTGAAAGGAACAAAGTATGGCTAATCCTACAACAAAATTTTTTATTAAAATAAACAAAATATATTCAATATTTAGGATATTCTAAGATATTTTACTTCAAGGATATTTTGAACATATGGTGCTCAGAGGAATTTTCTTTTTAACACTATTTCCCTTCCATTTGATTTCAAAAATGGACCAAACAGGTCGTCTTTAAGACTTTTCTAAGGATACAAAAAAAACTAGAAGAAAACGTCAATGTCAGAAAATCGGAAAAAAAATTTTTCAGAATTTTTAGTAAAGTAAAATTTTAATACTGATTGAAAATAAAATATGTCAGTCAAATGTGATTTTTTTACAATGAAAAATTATATTTGACGGTTTTTGGATAGAGAAAAACTAATGGAAAATTAAAATAAAATATTATTAAAGGTTAATATATCTTAGTTGATTGAGAAAATATTTCGAAATATGCTGACAGAGATTTTGAGTTGTGAAAAAATCAACATGTCAATGAATTATATCTAAATGATTGTTTTTTTCTTTTTTTTTTTTTGAATATCAAAAGTGATAGAATCAAGTTTAATGATCGTTTAAATTGAAGGCTAAATGATTTAAATTAATTTTTGTCCTTGTTGTTATCAAATCAATTCTATCGAAGATGTCAGTTATAGTTATACTTTCATTAAAATGCATACGGAAAAAACGTTTCATTGGAAACTTACATTTTTTTCCGCAAGAGCGATTTTAGAAATTTAAGTGTATACCTGTTGAAATTCACAAAATGAAATAATCAGAATTTTTTCAATGACAAACTGAAACGGGAAAAAATGAAACATCTCTGATTGGAACAATTTTGTTTCATTATACAAATTTCTGATCAACTAATCAGGAAAATAATTATAAATGCGGAAAATAATAAAATTTTATTTATTTTTAAATATTTAAATTGCAATTTTAAATGTTTGTAGTTTAATTTATTCTTAAGACATCATTTAATCATTAAATCAACACTTTTCCGTATGTATAACGCCTTCCAGTATAATAAGATTAATTAAATTAAAATTTATTTCAAAATAAAAAATTTTTTTTAATTGGTATTATAATTAATTATAAATTAGTTATAAATTCTTCGGAGAAATAAAATAGAATTTTTCTTCCCCAACAAAAGTTGTTCCATTTTGTAGGAAACGCGTAAATCCAAAAATTTGTTTGTCTTGCCACCTGTGTATTTCTGTGTAATTTCATACGTTTTTAATCAAATTTGGTATGAATGCTTTTTTCGTCAATAGTAAGATTAAGTTTGTAAGTGGACCAAATCGGCAACGAAATCGGGAGTCTCCAATACAAAAACCCCAGACTTTTCGAGAAATCTTCTGTTCTAACCATCGAAATGAGTTCAAATTTTCTACATAGACTATTGGAGGATAACAATGAATAGTAGCTTTTCTAAGTTCAAATAATTCATCAAAATCTTGACCGATTTTAATGAAATTGGATATGATTGCGCAGATGGAACAATTTGGACGGCGTCGAGGAAATAACCAGACGACTTTACAAAGAAAACGAAATAAATACTGAATAAATAATGTTGTACATTAATTACATAATCAATAGGGCTGGTGTTTTTAGTGTACTAAATTCTTGCATAATTGTTTCTTTCGAGGATTCCTCCTTCCTAACCCCAAGAAAAAAATGCAAACTACATTATGCAAGAAGAAAAGTTTACGCAATCCATCTTGGATTAATTTCTACGTTTTGAATAGAAGTGTTTTGAAGAAAGGTCTAATTACTAAGTAATATGATTACATATAGGAATAATGTTATTTTGAGTTTAATTTTCATCAGATGAAAACAAAAGCTAAAAATTTGTAAATTGTTACTGTGTATGTCAGTTTGTCCGTCTGTATAATACTCGTAGTCAACAGGATAACTCAGTACATAATAACACTTGAAGTCTGTAGTTTCTAAAGTCTGTAGTTTTTAGTGGTTGAGTTTTATGGCGAAAGTTTTCACAAAATTTATTTAATTTGAGGCATTTTGAGCATAACTTAATATCTAATTAAGCTGAATATCTAAAACTTTGTCAAAAGTACTTTTGTAACCAAAAACTATCCGTGTAACCATCCGTAAATTATTTTACACATTCCATAAGTACCTAACCATACAATGAAATTTGATTAAATCCAAATAATTTCTATAAAAAAGCTTAAAATTATTTCAAAATTTTCAACACCATGGTAATTAAATTATGAAAGCTGTTAAATACTCATAAATAAATTGTAATTATGTTTCTTTGGAAGTAAAAGGAAGACAAAATTTGTAAAATCTAAAATTTTTATTTCGTTTTTAATTTTCTTTTTTTTTGGGTATCTTTTGTTATCTTCTAGTTCTAAAAATAAATTGAAACTTTCATCTGATTAAAATTTAGGATTCATTTTTTATAATTTGGGCCTCACTTTTTTTCATCTATCTAATTTTAATTGACGGCATTAATATAGGCATGTTCAGAAGGTATTACAGAGAACTTTTTAATTAATATTTTATTCTTACCTTTTGTCGGCTTTCAGAAAAAGTACGAGAATAATTTCAGATTCATTATAACCTCATTAATAATTTTATATTTTTTTTTTGGGACTTTTAGTGAAACTTTTTTTTTGTAAAACCAAAGATCTTGTTTTTTTCTTTAAAAAATTGTAAAAATTTTTTGAATCTTAAGAATAATTATTAATTATCAGGGTTTATTATAAAAAATTAAAATTAATCTTGCATGCTCTGTTACACAACATAAACAAAATTGTAATTGAAAGCAATCAACGAAAACTGAATAAATTATAAATTAAATGGCTAATGAAAAGAAATTAAAATAATCATAATAGGGTAAATTTGTACACATAAATATATACATTTTAAATTGAATCATACAACTCAAGCTTTCAAATAAGCCAAAATTGTTTCGATAAGTGATCAGTTCATAAAGAGTTAAAACATACGGATTTATGGGAACGGATGGACCGACGGATGCCAAACCAACAAGTTCCAAAATGCATCGGAATCGGATCAAATCCAGAAAAAACGAGGAGACTGTAGTAGAGTAGACTGCGTCAACTCTGGGATACCCGTATGACCGTACTTATACATTAGATCATCCGGTTAATTACTTTTGGCAAAATTTCAAACATACAGCTTTATTAAGTGTAGTGGAATACTCATATAAAAGAAGGAGTTGTATGGCAGCCACTTGAATCCTCTGCAGTTGACCAACCAAATTTAGCTGTAAATTTGGCCATTACACTAAACTATTTATGGCAAAATTTCAGACACCCAGCTTCATTAGGTGTAGTGTAATGCTCATATAAAAGAAGGAGTTGTATGGCAGCTACTCGAACCCTCTACAGAAGGCCAACCAAACTTTGCAGAAACTTTGGCCATTACACTAAACTAATTTTAGCAAAATTTCAGACACCCAGCTTCATTAAGTTGAGAGAAATGCTCATATATAATAAGTAGTTGTATGGCAGCTACTTGAACCCACTGCAGTAGCCACACCAAATTTTGCAGAAACTTTGACCATAAAACTTAACTACTTTTGGCAAAATTTTAGACACGCATTACAGCTACTCGAACCCATGGACCAAAATGAATTTAAATAGCGATGACGGCTATTGCAAAAAGACGAGTTTGCGAAAATTTTAAGATCCTAGCTCCTTTAGTTTTTGAGTTATCGTGCGGACGAACCAATCGTCCGATCGATTTTTTTTTCTATTCTGATCCGATCCATACACTTGAGTCTATATCTACCCCCTCCTTCTCTGCGTCACAAACGTAATGGCAAATTTATTATACCCTTTGACTATATAGTCATACGGGTATAAACAGTTCATTTCTTTCAAGCAGCTAACTGTAAAAATGTTTTAGTTAAACGCGTACACAAAATTAAGGTAACGCGTAATATAAAATTGCTCCTTCGTTCGTAACGCATCTATCTATGATAGATATAGACTCAAATTAGGTGCAAAGGCTTTGTATAAATTTTTTTTAATATGAGTGAATGTATTTTATATTTTATTTTTAACATCAAGGTTGGTATTCACACAGGTACACAAAAGTTGACAAGGGTAACTATAATCTTCCTCGTTTTATACCAATTTAAATTGTAGGTGTTTTCTAGAATTTAGGGGTATTATTCCTAAAAACTGGAGTTACAGAAAAAGATTCTTTCATTAAATTAATTTTTTAAGAATACTTGTAGCTAATATTCCTGTATATTAAACACATTTTTTCTAAAATTTTTTTTTAGGCCTGAATCGGTAAAATAATTAATATAGCTGCTGGAAATATTCGGATTTTATAGTCGAAGTTTATGGTCAGAATATGTAGCCTTATGAAATATTGAATGGGACCTTAGACTCATTCTGTTGGAAATATTCGGATTTAATAATCGGAGATTATAGCCAGAATATGTACCTATATGAAATATTGGATAGGAATTTAGACTCATTTTGCTGACACAAAAGCCCTATTTTATTTTATTGAGCCAAAAGTCCCATGGGATTTCGGGTCATTGGACTTCTGACATGCCGACAATTTATTTAAAGCGCACAACTTTTTCCAAAAATTTTTTAATTTTCGTTTTATTAATGAATTTTGGAATATTATTTATACAATTTTTGAATGAATAATCGCAATATCTGAAGCTATAATCAATTTTACAATAATAATTTCAATAAAAGAATGAAAATAAATCGAAATAATAGAATTTAATATAAATGTATTTGCTCTAGTTAGATCAATAATAATTATCAAATAGATTTATAGTTATGATCTGGTTTTAAGTATTTTCCATTTAAAAGAACTTTAAAATTTATTATATTTTGCTCCAAATAAAATAATTGCAAATGATATAAATTTAATTATAGGTACATAATTTTGCATTTTAATGAAAGTTTACAATCCAATAATAATAGGAAAAAATTTATTCGAGTTGGCACAGTTTTTATCTGTTTTTTTTTTTCTTGAAATCATTAGCAATCCTTCGTTTCCTGCTCTAATATTAACTGAAGACATTTTGCTTTTCTATTGATTTTGTAAAAAAACAATTCTTATTTTATTTCATTTCTCTTTATATTTTTTATAAATATAGGTTAATGATTTTTTAATGTCATTTCTGAACTTTACTTCCCCGATAGAAATATTAAGGGTGGAAAATATTTATTTGCAATATATTGTTTATTAAAGAGTTTATTACAAAAGTAGGATATTTTCTAAAATTCGATATCTTAAGACTTTAAAATTTTCATTTAATTATTATTGATAATAAATTGCATTAATTTGAATAACTAGAATAAATACTATTAAAAATGGAATATCATTAAGAGTTTAATTTGCAAAATATAAGATTAAAGAATATCCGTTCCGTATCTTAGTGGTTAGGAAATCAGTCTTTCTATCGAATAGGCTCGTGTTCAAACCCTCATCATATCTAATAAAAAACAAGAAAGACTGTAGTAGAGTAGACTGTGTCAACTCTGAGATACCCGTATGACCCTAATATAAACATATCAACCGGTTAATTACTTTTGGCAATATTTCAAACATTCAGCTTTATTAGGTGTAGAGTAATGCTCATATAAAAGAAGGAGTTGTATGGCAGCTACTCGAACCCACTGCAGTAGTCCAATTTTGCAGAAACTTTGGACATAAAACTAAACTACTTTTGGCAACATTTCAGACACCCAGATTCAACAGCTACAGAGTAATGCTCATATAAAAAAAGAAGTTGTATGTATGGCCAGATTTCAATAGCGAATGAAGGCTATTGCATAAAAACGAATTTTTGTACATTTCAACATCCTAGCTACTTTATTTTTTGAGTTAACTTTACCATAAATTTGAGTCTTTATCTATCCCCCCTCGTTCTCTGCGTCACAACGTAATGGCAAATTTAGCTAATGCTGATACTGACAACGATAACAACAACGTCTCTTATTCAATCTTTAATGAAGTCAGAGTGACCACACAGACTAAGTTGATATTTTAAATTTCAGCACAGGGTCGGGAGCTTGGGTTTAAAAATTATAAATTGTGAAAATGCAATAAGAAAGTTGTATTAAAAATTTCTATCATTGTCAAAATTTCAATTACATTCAGTCTTAAGAAAGACTGAAGAAGCAAGATAAGATTTAAATACATATAAAAATGTACACTAAGAGAACACTGAGAGAGAACTTTGTTGTGTGCAGTGAATCGGTAAAACTGAAAACTCTATTTGGTGTGAATAAAGATTTTACTCAAAGTTGATATTACTCAAAGTAGTGTCAGTCAAACTTAAATGTTGAGTGACACTAATTTACATAAATGGAGTTTGAAGTGTCAAATTTTCTCTATTTCCTGTCAAAAATCAATTTAATTTTCAAACTGAGTGTTCTGTCTAAAAGTAAACACTCGCACTCAGTTTACCATCTTTATTGTAAGTTTGAATTTGGTTCTTAAATTAATGTAAGCCATATTCAAAAAAAAAATTATGGAAAAATGTTTTTATATCATTTGTTCTGTTTGTCTGTCTGTCTGCCTGCCTGGATGCTTATAAATCTTCTGTAGACCTTTTTTCTGATTTAATAGGTTTTATGAATAAATTTTAATATACCGTTTTTAAAAAACATTTTTAAAAAAATTATTACAGAACAGTTAAAGTGCAAACATTTTACATTAAAATAATTTTAGACTTCTTAATATAAATTTTTGAGCATATTAAAGAAAGTGTTATAACCACAAGTTTTTAAGGGATATTTATTATAAAAATGTGCTTTTTTAAAATCCTTGGTTTTTTTCATTATTTGCTACAATTTTTTTTTTAAATAGTTTATAAATAATTTGTCTATTCTTTACAAAACAGATCAGTGTTATGATTCCGAAGATGTAAGTTTCATTGTAATAATATTTTACTTGTGCGGGTTAATTTTTTTTTGAAAATATTAAAAATAATTAAATTTTAAAAATAAAAACATGTTGCTGCTAAAGAAATATTATGTAAATATTGTAACATATTATTTTATATCAAGTTACCTTATATTTTTAATTATTTTTTCACATTTCTAGAAAATATTTGTTTTATGAAATTTTTTTTTTAATTAAAAATAAACTTACCTTAAATTCTAAGTTTTATTTAATTTTAGATTTTATTTTTATAAGGTTTATGTAAAAAAAAGTATAACCCTTATATTTAATTTTTTTAGATTGTCCTTTTTGAAGTAAAATATTTGTTTAGGTCTACCTAAGCAGTTTATGTCTGAAGGATTATGAAAATCTCAAAATGAAAAATGTTAAAAGAATTTTAAAAAATTTACTGATACAAAATACGTATTATGGTGCTTAAGTTAGAATACATTACAATCCGGAACCCTATTATTCTATAATCCGGAAAAAAAGTACGGAACCCTACAATACAATATTAAATCAAGATTGAAATCTAATTGCTGGAAAATACAACATATTAAATTATACTGATCATGTGTAGAGTATCGGAGTTCTCCACAGAATATTGCGTAGAAAAGTCTTCAACAAGAAGGTGAAAGTAGTATTCATATCTTAGACTATTGTATTTTTCATATAAGGGTGGCTGTTGAATATTGCTATATATCAAAAAGTTGTTCATTGCTGCTTGTAGAGTATCAGCGGGAATTGCCTCAATTACCGTTCGAATTGATTGTTTTCAAGCGTTCAAATTTGTTGGTTTTGTTTTGTAAACTTCTGGTTTGCAATAACCCCATAAGAAAAAATCTGGTGCAGTAAGGTCAGGAGACCTTAGAGGCCAACGGAATGTGGAGTTTCTTGAAATCAGTTTATTGCGGAATTTTTTCTGCAATTCTGTCATAACTGGTGCGGCTATGTGTGCAGTTGCACCATCTTTTTGAAACCAAACGGAGTTGAAAGGAATTCTCTTTCGGCGTAGTTCTGGATAGAAAAACTCTACCAACATCTTTAAGTAACGGTCTCCAGTGACCGTAACAGTAAAACCGTCTTCTTCGAAAGATCCCGACAACGTAACTTGATGAAACTGCACACCACACTGTTTAAGTCAAAATGGGCCTCGTCAGACATAAAAATCCAGTTTAGGATGTTTTCGTCCTGTTCCACCATTTCAATCATTTTCTGGCAAAATTACAAGCGAATCGGAAAGTCTGCTAGGATTAGTTTACTTGTTAGTTACAATTTATATGGAAATAAGTTCAAATCTCTATGCAAAATTGTCTGAGTAATCAACGGCTTAGTGAATATAACGACTAAAGAAGCTAAAGTTTAGTCTAAATAGATTTGGTGGACACCCTATACTCCTTAAAATACTGGAAAAGAAAAAAAAATATGAATACAAAAAAAAATATAGCTAACCAAAAGTACCTAGGAGGTTATAACTGAGCCAAAATTATAAATCAAATTAATTAGTGACCCAAAAGCTCCTGGAAAATTACAACTGCAATGAGTGACCCAAAATTTCCCTGAAATATAAGTAAAAATTCTTCAGTACAAACATAAAAGTCATCACTTTAAATCTTTAAATAGAAATGGGTTCTCTTGCAAATAAAATATCTTTAGTTTAAATACTTTAGTTGAGTTGAGTTGGTAACTTCAGAACTAAGGAACTTTATGAATTTCCACTATTTATATTAAATACTGAAACTATTAATCAATATTTACTAGATTATTGAAAAAGAACACAATCAAGTTGAAATATGTAAAATATTTTCTTAGTATATATATATATATGTAACAAATTTATGATCCATTTACATATACCATCTACATTGCAAAATATAATATTAATGAAAACTTCATTATATTATTTTGTATCCTAAATAAATACAAGTAAAACTTCTGATTGATTGAATGAGGTCAATTGCAGATGCTTTTTAATTACTAACAATCAAGTAATGTAAATAATAACAGATTTTGACTGAAAATAAATTTTTTCATCTTCCAAAGTTTCTTACGTGCTATTCTCAATTATGAAGCTTTTTAAATCTAGTGAAAGAAGTTTTGAAAACAATTTCCTTGTTTAGATTAGCTCTGAAGTTTGATATCTGAATCTCAATTGAACATTAGGTTAATTTATTTTTTATTTTTCTCAAAATATTTAATTTTGGCGTATAAATGAAAATGGTATTAATCAAAAATATGTTAAGTGTTCTCCATTAAGTTGAGTACAAACCATTTCAAGTGCTTATTTTCTTATTCAATTATTTTCGTGAAATGGGCACTTTTAAGGAAAAAGAGAGTCTTTGCATTTTGCTCTATTGAATAAATAACATAAATATGGCCGCAAACATAAAATTAATTTATCTATCTATATATATAAAAGGGAATGTTTGTTTGTTTGTATGTTTGTTTGTTTGTTTGTTTGTTTGTTTGTATGTAGCGAATAGACTCCTAAACTGCCCAGCCGATTTTCATGAAAATTTGTATATAGGGGTTTTTGGGTACGGAAAGAAATCGTGGCCCAAAAATTTTGCTCTAACGGACCGACAAGTTGGGGCTGTGGTGCAAGTATTTAAACTTCTTTGTTCTAAAATGAAAACGGTTTGACCGATTGACTTCAAATTTTGTATACGTGATGCTATTTGAGAATTGAGTAGACACTATTAACAGTTTTGGAATTTGTTAACCCATATCGAGCCGACGGGTGGTCCAAAATTTGTCCGATTTTACGAAATTCTGCTTTGGTTTAAAAGAAAGCCCCAAAAAAATTTTTGTTGAGTTCCATTAACCCATTGCGGCCCAACAGCTTATTATAGGTTTTTTTCAATATTTTACTCTAATTCGAAACGGTTTGACCAATTGACTTCAAATTTTGTATACGTGATTCTCCTTGAGAATTGAGTTGACACTATTAATAGTTTTGGAATTTGTTAACCCAAGTCGGGCCGACGGGTGGTCAAAAAAAATTTTGGGTCCAAATTTTGTCTGATTTTACGAAATTCTGCTTTAGCTTTAAAGAAATCCCCAAAAAAAATTTTGTTGAGTTCCATTAACCCATTGCGGCCCAAAAGCTTTTTATAGGTTTTTTCAATATACTTTACTCTAAATTCGAAACAGTTTGACCAATTGACTTCAAATTTTGTATACGTGATGCTCCTTGAGAATTGAGTTGACACTATTAACAGTTTTGGAATTTATTAACCCATGTTGGGCCGACGGTGTGTCAAAAAAAATTTTGGGTCCGAATTTTGTCCGATTTTATGAAATTCTGCTTTGGCTAAAAAGAAAACCCACAAAAAAATTTTATTGACTTGCATTAACCCATTGGGGCCAACAGCTTTTTATAGGTTTTTTCAATACTTAACTCTAAATTAAAAACGGTTTGACCGATTTTCTTTAAATTTTATATACGTGCTCCCGTGTAAGAATTGAGTTGACACTATTAACAGATTTGAAATTTGTTAACCCATGTCGGTCAAAATAATTTTGGAAGCTAATATTGTCAAAATTTGCGAAGTACTGCTTTGGCTAAAAAGAAAGCCTCAAAAAATTTTGTTGAGTGATTTGGAAGCAAATTACGTCCAAGTGTAGTTCCGTTAACCCAGTGGGGCTCAGTGGCTTTTAATAGATTTTTGCGTTACTTAACTCTAAATTAGAAACGATTTGACTGGTTTACTTCAAATTTTATATGTGTGAAGCAACTTGAAAATGGAGTTGAGTCTGTTAACAGTCGGTCCTGCGATTTTTCGAAAAATTTTTTTGGAAGTAAATTACGTCAAAATTTGGAAAGTAGTTCGTACTGCTTTGAATTACAGAAAGTTTCAAAAATTACTAGAATAATCCTAGAAAAATCGTTTTAAAAAGATTGCTTTCACACATTTTAAAATTTATATGTGTAAACCGTGTGTAAGTTTTGTGTTAACTTTTTGCAGTAACATCAAATTCAATTAAACCTCCATTGAGAGACGCAGCAACGCGCACCGGGTATTAGCTAGTATTTTATAAATTTGCAAGAACTTAATTGATGATTGTAAAAACAATGGAACGTAAAGGAGTGACTCAAAAATAGGGTAATTGATAAATTAATAAGAACTCAAATGGAATTAATATTTAAATATTAATGTTTAATAATATTTTAATAAAGGTTTGGGTAAGATAACAAGAACTTTCAAAGAATGAGATTAAATCTGAATTCATATGCTTTAATTCATACCTTAACAAAATATCATCTAATGCTTCTCTGGATACCTTAGGCATTAACTACTCTTACTGATGTTAATATTTGTCAAAATATTAAATTTTCATAATTTATCCTCTTATAGAGATCTGGAATGTTGTATTGAAGATTATGTTGCTCCAAAGCGCTTTATACCTTATCACAAACAATGGAACATCAGCGAGTCTTAAAACTAGAGTGCGACGAAAAATGCAGATTCACGTATACTACTAGATGAAATATACTTTTGTGAAATACAAAAATTGGCATTAAACTTAATAACATATCTAACCAACTTAATCACCAATTTTTATCACCAAATTGCTATTCGAATCCCAATCCTCAAATGTAGATTTCCATATAAGTTCTGACCACGAAAGTCCAATACTGTACTCAGATGAACTGTACAGTGATTCAGGACGATTTTTGTCAGTTACGTGCTGATGTTTGCCTGAAGTTTATTTCCAGTGTGAAATTCCTTCCCACAAGTTAAAAAATCTAGAAAATCAATATTTGCAATTATTAAAATTGAAAACTATTTAAAGTGTTAAAAAAAAGTATTTTTATAACTTATATAACTTTTCAAATAAATGTTAAATTTTAATAACTTATTTTCACATAAAAGTTATCAAAAATTTTTTCAAACCAATATTTTACCATACTTATAAACTTTTAAAAGTAAATTTGTCTTGATTTAACTGCATACTTTTCATTGCAATTGGAAAAAAAACATTATAGCAACAGTGACATATAAACTTTAAAACTTTTTAAATTTACGAACAATAGTCTTGCAGTATAATTGAAAAAAAATATGCAAGTTACAGTATGGAAAATTGAATTTATACAGGTTTTTTTGAAAAGGTTGAACTAAAAAATTCAATTGTTAAAGAATTGGAGACTAGATTTTTCAAATTATGTCATTTTTCTACTGAGTTCCTAGTTACAAGAGCGTTTTTCAAAACAGGGACAAATTTATTTAAAGAAAATGCCAATTTCATATGCAGTGCTTCGTATACTTGTATCTCAAAATCTCGTTTTTTCAAAAACTCGTTCATCAAAATCTTTTTTTTTTAAATCTCATTTTTAGCACATTTTCAAAAAATTTTGTAAAAATGTGCCTATATAGCTTCACTCTGTCCGTCCGTCCGTATGTTTACAAAAACTTTTACACCGTTTGAAATAGAGAAAAGAAATTTTAACCATGGGTAGTTTATGCAAAAAAAATAATTTCGTAGAAGAATTTTTTTCTGTAGCCCCACCTGTTTCAGGGCTACAGCCCCCCAAAGTTGGAAAAAGCCCTATATTTAAATTGTTATAACAAGAGTTCTGTTACATATATTTTCAATCTGAAAACGGCAAATGTTGCCATACGGTACTAAAATTTAACATTACGCAAAACTCAATTTTCGCAAAATTTTTGGTCACACATATCTTCTGAACGGTTCAAGCTAGGGTCTTGAAATTTTGGGAAGAGTTAGATACTTAGAAATTAGTAGGAGTCGGTTAACAAAATTTTTTTTGTCAAGCCCCATGTTTAGGAGCTATAAGGGCCCGAAAATTATAATTATGCTATTTTTAAATACCTGTAACTTGAATACCTGTCCAATTTTTTTTTTATTAATATACAAAATTTAAAGGTCCAACATTATATTTTAACATATGTTAAAGGTTTTTCTTAAATTTAAAAGGGGTTCCTTAAATTGAAGAAAGTGTCTCTTAGTTTTACCCATTTTTGCTTAGATAATAAAATTCTAAGTAAAATTCCAAATTTTTGTGTAATTCACAATTTAATTCCTAGAACCTAAAAAACTAGAGGATGAGCGGGGGGGGGGGGGGAGTTGAAGTTAGAGACTTGAGAAATTTGGCAACCTTCCCCATTGAAGGGCTGTAACAACTTTTAAATAAAAAA
The DNA here is from genome assembly GCA_963082915.1 of Dolichopus griseipennis. Taxonomy (NCBI): domain Eukaryota; kingdom Metazoa; phylum Arthropoda; class Insecta; order Diptera; family Dolichopodidae; genus Dolichopus; species Dolichopus griseipennis. The sequence continues at coordinate 80,395 of CAUJBZ010000161.1, forward strand.
TTTACTGTTAGCAGTAAATTTTATAAGTCAATAGTAACTATTTCCAAGTAAATATTTCCAAAGTTAAACTCAGTATGTAATACAATATAATTTTGAAAATGTGCTTTTTTAAAAACCCTTGGTTTTTTTTCATCACTTGTTTGTTTTAAATCTCGGTAAATATTTTTGAGAACATGTATTTGAATGATTTTAGAATTTGTTTCAAAATCAGGATTGCCCCTTTCGTATATGTATAGGCATGTAGATTGTTAACTAGGAGCGATTTTAGACTTTGATTCAAAATTAGATTTTTTCGAAAATCGATATTTTAAAAGACGACATTTTAAAGTCGATGCTCCTCGTGCCCAACATATTATAATAATCATATTGTTAATTCGAATATAATTTCAAATTATACCAATTGGGATATTCCACAAGTTTACTTTTAAGTATTTGAAACTTCAAAGTTGTGACAAAATTGTATAATGTCTGTTTTGGCTTCGTAACTTTTACAGATCTATGGAATTTACTATAAAATACTTCAATATTGATTGTATAGATTTAAATTTCCCACGCTGTAATTGCGCTGCAAATTTTTTGAAAATTAAAAAAAAAATTTTTAAATAAGTATACGAAGACATTATTCTAATAATAATAATAAAAAAGAAAAATAATTCTATAAAAAAAAACTTTAATTGAAATGCAACTTTCCTTTTAAAAATCAATTAATATTCAATAAAATTCAATTTTTATTTACTGATGAAAAGTTTTAACATTAAAAATATTATATTTGTTTTTTAATTTAACTTTAACAATGCTGATGGGGTTTTTCTCTATATATTAATGAAGTTTTTTATTTCAAATTAATTAATGGAATACTCTATTATAACATTAAGAAGATTGTCTTTCTAAGGCGTTTGTTACACGATACAATAGTTGATCAATGATCGAATCAACTTATGTTTAGTTAAAATGTAACATTAAAGTGAAGATTACTTGATTTTTTTTTTTTTTTTTTACTGGAATGGGAATGGAACGCTCGAAAGCCACCTATTGAAACTGTGCGGTGTTTCTTTGAGTAGTATGCCATTTTAACGCTCCAAAACCACACCTTATTTATTTTAGAAAAGAACCCGTGACACCAATGTACAGTTTGGTTACAGGGATGGGAATAAGTAAGGATTTTGGGATTGTGGACACGTTATTTAGGAATTTAGAATTATGGTGGATGAAGAAAATTTGGGAGATTATGGAACCATATTCGGGAAACACATTGAACGGAATATGGTTCCATAATTTCGACATGAGCATTAAAAACGAATTTTCATCAGACGTGTTTTATTGAAATTTTTATTTTATTTTATTTTATTTTATGGAAACTCGCGAACAATTGAAAAACAACTCTTATTTTGTAATGGCCATGTGTGACTTTTGATGCTTTTGTCCAATTCCTATTAGCAATCAATTTCAAAATGTTAGTTTTAAAACTGTAAAATCCTTTAGGAATAGAAGTCACAACTTATAAAAAAAATTGTCTTGCAACACCCACATTTATTTATTTCAATATGAATAAGATATTATAACAAAGGGTCTTTAGTTAAAATCTGTAAAATATTTCAACAATTAGCAACAATTGATAAATGCCTTATTACTTTACATATACCATATAAATATTAAAATATTCTAATTACTTATTAACTAGGTTTTATAAAATATAAATGTATTGTAAAATTTTGGAAAATTCCAAATACATGATTATCAAACAAGGATCATTGCATATATGTAAGTCTTAAATAAATATACATACTAATGTTAAGTTTACACTTTAATGCCCCCATTTATTTTATTTATTAAAATCAGAAAATTAAACCATAAATTTGTTAAATAATCTTTTGTCAAAAAGGTGGTGTATTATAAAATGTGTTGTTTATTATTTTAACCCTTAAAACTCACATTGAGTACATCTGATCCAAAAGATAAAGCATTATTTTGTAAGTTTTTTAATTTAAATAAAGAACAAATAAAATTTTTTGTTGGAGAGTTTGTAGTTTCTTTTCGATATTACAGTTTTTATAATACATAATCATTTGAAGTTTAATTACCTGTTAATTTTTGGAAAAAGTGGCAACAAATAAATACAGTTTTTGCACATGACTTTGGTATACTTTCAAAAACAAATAGTCCTAAAATTTCAAATTAAATTGGTCTTTTGTTAATAAACCCCGTTTTCCGGGATGCCGTAGCCGGACCTACATATTCTGAAAAAGATACTCACCGATTTTATTATAAAATCAAAATACAGCTCGAAGGTACAGAAAATAGTTCGATTCGCCTTAAAATTAAGCCCGCCGTAAAATATAGCTCCAAAAGTGAAGGTGTCATTTTTCGGAAGTTATGTTAATTTTTTTTTCCCATTTTTAACTTCTACATATTAAAAAATTGTAGACTAGGTTTTTGATATCATGTCTTTTTGACTGGTGGGTTTTAAGTATGTTGCCCTATATTTTTGAGATTTTTATACTGTAAAAGTGTATTTACATATTATTTTTGTGATTTCAATTGTACCTATGTGTATACTTAAGGGTTTAACTAATAAGTAATAATTTTTGTAACCTAAACAGATTCATATAATTTAAATAAATTTAATTATTTATTAAATTGATACAAATAATATATTCAAACATAATAGAATATTAATATCTTAAGTTCATAATTTATGAAAGCCAAATTAAATTTTTAAAAATTAAAACTAAAACTTAATATAAAAAAATTTTATTTAAATACATGTTTGCAACACTAATAACTGTTTCCGTTATTTGTAGAATGGCTAAATTATTGATTGAAATATCATATTAGGACAAGTTTTAGGAAGCGTTCCATCTCGGTTTAGTAAATCTTTTTTTTTTAAATCTCATTTTTAGAAAATTTCTGTACCCCAAAAATAATGTTCTATCTTCTTTGGTTTCGAATTTATACTAGTTTGACCTCAATTCGATCAAAAGCTTCTAGAATCCGAAACCGACAAGAACCAATTCCTATGGTAGTTTCATTACTAGTAACCTAGAATATAAATTTCATCAAAATGGCGTAGTTCATTTCTGAGTTATGGTGTTTTTAAGATATATGTTTGTTAGCTTTTGAACTTTTCAAAGGTTCCAGAACCCGAAAACATGGTACGATTTCGTCCATATGCAGTCACAGTCATATTTTCAATACTAGTTAACCTTTGTTCACAATTGGAACGTTTTATATTAATATTAGGTTACTATTTGGAGGTTCTTAATTCGATGAAAAATTTCAAGATCCGCACCCATATTCAGATTTCGCCTATATGTAGTCCCAGTCATATTTCAATACTAGTGAACGCATGTACACAATAGGAACGTTCTATCTTAATTTTAAGCTATTTTTTTTAATAATTTCAATGATATGCTTTAAGCTCTTCAGAACTGTGTGGATGGTCCCCGACCCACTACTTCAATTGGTCCTAAATATGGAGGATTCTAAGGACATAGGAAAAGGCACACTGATACCAAATTTGAAGGTTTTATATTCATTGGTTTCGGAATTATGCTTTTTTGGCCTTAATTCGATCAAAAACTTCTAGGATCTCAATCGGACGCAGTCCTTGCCATGGTCTCAATACTAGTAACCTACACCACACAATTCATGGTTGTAGCTCCACAGTTGATGAATTATCCTTATTTTTTTTATATGTTCCTTGGCCTTTAGAACAATTAAAAAATCCAGAATCCGAACCCATGGGCCGATTTCGCCGATAAGAACAAGCACTCGTTTGGCTTTTCTAGATTGAAAATATTCTATATAGAACTTTTGTTATGACAATTTGAATATAAGGAATTTCGAACTTTGGGTGTTTTGTCCCATGAAATGAATTGTCTTGCAATACCTACCTGTAGTTCGTTCGTCCGTTGTAAAAACAAAATACGGGCTATGGACGGCTGGACAGTGTAAAACAATATAGACACATCTTTTTCTAAATTTTTTTAAAAAGTTATTAAAAATGGAGTCTCAAGTTGTTTTCCTCAAATTATCGAAAAAACCAATCATATTTTATAGTTCTTTTTTGTGATAAATGGATTGTGATTGTAATAAAAGCCAATTTTTATTAAAAAGTAAATTTTATATTTTTTAACCAAATTGATTTGCTAATTTTGAATTATTCAATTAAAAATATAAAGTTTTATCAAAGTGTCGTAAAAAATATATTGAAAAAACAAAAAAAAAGTATTCAATTAAAAAATTTTAGTTTCTTTCTAATTGATTTGCAACATGTTGAAAAAATATTAGATTTTCTTTTGTTTTTAATCAAAATATTTAAAATTAGAAAAAACGTAATTGATTAATTAATATTTTTTAATAGTTTATCGCAATTCGCAAATTTACAAATTGAAAGTTTTCGATTGGGTATTAATTTTTTAAAAGTAATAAAAAAATTCGAGAAATAATATTGTATTGTAGTTTATATTTCTCAGCTTCCTTGGAGTCCATATTGATTTCTTTTACTGTCAAACGTAATTGTGCTAATTGTATCTCGAAGTTTCGAACTTTCAAGTTTCGAAAGTTCAAGAGTTAAAATTTATTTAAGTAGTAAAATTGTGATAAATTTTTTGTTCATTCAATATTTAATATCCTAGATCATATCAATAATCTGTGCATTTTATTAATCTATAGACCATAGAGAGTGAACACTATAAATACCACACCGTTAATTGTAAATGACATCTTCTAGCGGTGTAGAAGATGTACCGCAATACAACTATGCATATTTGCATAATTATAACCGGAAGCGGAGTGTTAGAAGACGCTAAAGATAAAATCAAGAAAGCGAAAGGGTCTTTTGGAAGATATATGCTTATTCTAAACTAACAGAATTACAAAACTAGGTAAGGATTTTCGAAGCATGCGTGAAATCAGTTTTGCAGTTTGGCACATCGAAACATGAATGGTAGTACAGAAAAAATAGTACAAAAACTTCAAATATTCCTGAACAAATGTCTGTGCATTATATGTAGGATATTCCAACCACAGAGAATTTCAAACCAAAACCATGTGGAAAATTAGGGAAGGAAAGTATAAATGGATTGGCCACACTACTAATCACCAAGGAAGCTTTCGGTTATAATCTTCAAGGGAAAAGAAAATTGGGAAGGATGAAAATTAGATAGAAAAGAACTGCCACAAAAGAAATCGAAAAAGCACGAAAAACATGAAGCAAACTAAGGCGCTAGCAAATGGAATAAAATACAGTGTCTTTGTAGAATCCCTATAGAAGATATAAAAAATTTAACCTATAGACTATTAGGTTTTTTATTTCTTTTATTATTTTCTCTGGGAACAAAGGGCTTCCTCAAACCCTCTAATACTAAACAAAACCAATAGACAAAATCTCTATATCTAATACAACACGTACTTTGGACTAGACTCTTGGCTTACAAGTTTATTCTTATTTATCATAACTGACTTTTGTCATTCGTTTTTATATAACCTGCTTATGAACTCTAATCAAAAAATGTAAAATCAAAATTTAGAATGTAATTTAGCAGTCCAATGGCTTGTAAAACTGAACTCAAATCTATGTAATATGTAATATTAAAATAAATTAATCCAAGAAATGAAAAAAGTTTGACCATCATTAAAAATTACATAAGCAAATAAACCAATAAACGATAACTATATATTATATAATATATATTATATATTTACATATTATATATATATCATAAATATTTTACTAAATTTTAAATTTTAAAACGAAAATCTAAAACTTAGAAAACCAAATATTCAATAAAGTGTGCCATCTGTTTCAGAGAAATTTTTCAAATTCCGATTTTATTTTAAAATAATAACAATTATTAAATTAAGATTTTTTAATTAATTTTTTTACTAGCTTCTAATAATTTTTTACTATTGAATTTATAACAAAGGGTTGTTTAATTAATTATTAACAATTCCAATTACTATTTGTTATTGTTTTAAATATAATATAATATATATATATTTATAAAAAATGTATAATATATAAATTCTAAACATAGAATATCCTTAAATAGAATTAAAAAAATATTTTAAAGCTTTAAATTTACATAAAATTTGTTATTATAAATTGTATGCATTCGCTAATAAATGAAATTAATATTTCACAAAATAACTACTGACATAAGAAGTGACGTATACATTTAAATCTATTTTCTTTTCCAACATAATTTGTAAGCAGTTTTTTTTTTTTTTATACCCGTGCATACATATATGACATCAGGTATATTAGATTTGCTCCTCCGTTTGTAACGCATCGATCTAGACGAGCTAGATATAGTGTCAAGGGTACGTATCGGCTCAGAATCGAAAAATGAGTCGATCTAGCTATGTGTGTCTGTCCGTCCGTCCGTCCGTCCGTCTGTGTGTCAGCACGATAACTCAAAAACTAAAAGAGCTACAGTTTTGAAATTTTCACAAAATATTTTTCAATCAATTTCTAGGTTCCCTTTTTTTTTGGTTAAGATCGGACCAAAACTTCGGGTAGTTCTCGAACAACTAACTTTTTCAACTCCAACATTTTCATACAAAAATTTGAAATTTTGCTATGCATCTTGTATTTAACATGAAATTATATGAATTTTGTTTTTTTGCTTTATGTTTTTTGTTTTTTTTGTAGATAACGATTTCGAGTTAGAATTTCATATGATTTAAATGATGCGTAGTTTATTTAAGATAAGCAAAAAAGAAGACAAAGATTTTTTTTAAGTAAATGGCTTATTGATATTGATAGATTGATAGATTATGAATATGATGATTATTATATGAATATGATCATATGAAGTTGATTTTGCTTAAGTTTAATATATTGGTGAATTAAAAATTAATTAAAAGAGATAGAATTGAAAAATTAGAGCAAGAGTTTTGAAAATCACACAAAACATTTTTTGAACATTTTTGAGGTTCCCTATTCTTTTTGTTTAAGACCAGATCAAGGTTTTGGGGAGCTGCCACACAACTTCTTTCCACCAATATGAATTTCTTAGAAACTTATTATACTACGAGGATGAAAATTACACACTGTTAGTTATATAATGGATCGAGCACTTATATGAAGTTTCAAAATGTTACTGCCCCATTTTCGGGGGGCTGCTATACAACTTCTTTGCACCAATATGAATTTCTTGGAAACTGATTATGCTACGAGGATAAAAATTACACACTGTTAGTTATATAATGAATCGAGCACTTATATGAAGTTTCAAAATGTTACGGACCCGTTTTCGGGCAGCTGCCATACAAAGTAATCAATTCGATAACTGTGAATCTAATGAAGCTACGAGGTTAAAATCAAAACTGGGCAGATAAAGTAATAGGACAAGTTAGTTGGCAAAGTTGGACATCACTCGGACCAACTTTTAGGGTGGGCTATTTTTTTTTTTTTATGGGATAATAAGTTAATCAAAAATTATGGGATACCTAATAAGTTAAATTTTTTTTAAACTATTTTACTTTCTTATACTTTTTTTGTAATATTAAATAGCATAGGGGAAATAAATAACGGTTAGTGGGTATGCACGGGTATCTAAAAGTTGACAAGGGCAACTATAATCTTCCTCGTTTTTTTTTGTAAGCGCTAACTGTTCAACTGCTAGGCTAATAAGCTCTATACCATAGGTACATGTTTTGGAACAGAGGGTTATATTAAATCCGTGTTATTAGAGCTGGTCTTAATTAATTCCATATACAATATACTCCCATCGTTCAAATAAATTTTCCCAATAAGCGTTTATTGAGACTTGACCATATCGGAAATTGAAAATTTATTTAAATTTGATATGTGATTTTGGTTCTTTATAAACAATCTGTTCCAAAATTTTTAAAACTGTCCATTTGGAGGATCAAAATCTTCTGAAGTATTTTCTTTTAAAATTTTGTCTTTTTTACACAAGATAAAATTCTCTTTAATATTACGTCATAGGTTAGCGAATTTTTTCCTAAAAGTCTTTTAAATTTAAATTATTGTTTTCTGGCATCACTTTCTGGCTTCTTGGCACCATTTGAACTACAGTAAATATTATTTGTAAAGTTCTTTTTATGCTATACTGAAAGTATTTGCATTTCCTAGAGCAAATTTTTTCTTCTCTAATTTTTATTCATTATTCCTGCGTTTGAACTTTCTTTAAACTTTTACGTTCGAAGTGCCTTACTTTGAAAATTTTAAATATAAAAATTATTTGAATATTTTTCGAAATTATACGACATGGTTTTCGCTTTAAATTAATAAAAAAAAAAAACTTTTATAAAATGTCAACAAAACTATTTTTATAAATTTAATTTTCTACTTTAACCCAATCACTTAAAGGATGGAAATACAGGTTATGCGAAACAAATTTTTCGGTGTGTGTTTTCGTGTTACCACACGTAAAATGTTCACCAATGATCACAAAATTTTGATATATTAACGAACTTGTTCACCTGTGTTTGGCAATGTGTTTCGCATAACATTTGAACTTTTAATAAAAAATTTCAGTCATAAAGTAAATTTTGCGAGAGAAACATCTCCGGAAGAATTGGTTTCTAATTTTTTTTTTTTTAATTTTGAAGTTCTAGAACGATTTTGTTGAACTTTGGAAGGAACTAAAATTTCTGTGAAAAGTCAAAAGTGACCAATACAAGAATAAAAATAACAAATTTTAAGCTTTAAAAGAACTGTTGATTAAATTTAAAAAATACTGCTGCCAACTTCTATGTGTTTGCAGAGAAGCATTAAAAAAAAATTAAATAGTATGAGTGTCGCATTTTGGAAGTGAGAGAAAAAAAATAGATAACGGTATTTCATCTAACAAACTTTGACAAGACTATTTGCATCTGTTTAAATAATAATCTTTAGGCCAAAGTTTACGATATTTTTTTCCATTTTTATGTTAAATAATTTTTAAAATAATTGCCTATAATATAATACTATGAATTTTAAACCATAAATAAAAATATGTTAATATTTCATTTAAAATACTTTGTAAATCTTTGTAAAATAACAGGCAGAAGGAGTTTAACAGTTATATCAAATATTCAGTTAAAAAGTTAAACTAAACCCAATACAAAAATTATTTGAATTCTTAGAACAACATTTGCTACTTTAAGAAGAAAAAATTTATATGTTGTAAATGAAATTCCACCATCAGCTAAACTGGTATGTTATTTTATTTTGTAATATTGTTTAAATATTTTTAAACTATTCTTTTTCAGTATCTATATAAATTTTTGCAATATTGCATAATGGAAAGGAAAACAAAGTTTTCCCTGCAATTTTTATAAAATTTTTTATCAAAATTCTGTTATCGTAAAGATTAAAAAACTTTCTAAACAAGAATTTTAAACAAATTATGCTAAGTTTTAATAAAAAAATATTTGTTAACAAATACAAATTTTGTAGAATTTTTGAAGCAAAAATCTTTAGAAAATTACAACGCGTTAAAAAAATAACAACACGGTAAGTCGATGCAAACGACTCGCTAGACCTGAAAAATTCAGTTGACACTTGCACGCTCTATCACTTTAATTTATTTCAGATATAGATAAGGGTGTTGCTTCATTTTTCCATTGTGTTTGCATTTTCCGGCTGAACAGTTAGCACTTAAAAAAAAATGGTGGTTCGAATTTCTCATATACACCTGCCAATTGCTTTAAAGACATCTTCGAAATTAATAAAGATCGTAACCTAAAATAAATATAAAATCTTCAAATTTATGAATCTTCAAGATGCGAGTGTGTTATTCCATATTTCTTTTGTGTCCTTCAAAATTTGGGATCAATTGGACGGGTATTTCCTGTACTCATCCCATTATCTCAGAAGCATGTTTTCGAAATCAATAAACGATAGAAACCTGAAACTTTTTGTAATCTTCTGACTCCATTTATGTTCTTGAATTTTAAAATAAATAAAATTAGTGCTTTGGGCCCCTATTACACGCCTCCCAAAACCTAGACCAAACAATAATATTTTCGGAATAATTAAAGTTAGAAAATTGAATTTGGTAGAAGGTAGTCGTCTTATCCTGTTTGCTTAATGTTCCTGAAATCGGACATGTTTTGAATAGAGGGATCGTGTAACTCTCAATTGAATTTGTCCCATGTAGGGTATATCTGAGTCGGTTGCATCGACCTACTTTTTTATATAAGGTTGCATTATTGGTTTTGGGACATTTTTTGAATAAAACTTTGTAAGCTATATGTTGATTTATTATTTTTAAATGTAGGTTTTCAAATTGACAAAATATCGAATAAAGAAATAAGTAACCAATTTTATCAATAGACTTTTTACAATTTCGAGATTTTAAAAAGTTTAACAATAAATGTGACAGAAAGGAAAAATCTCCAGATCATTCTATATATTCTAAAAATGATTTTAATGATTTTTAAAAATTTCAAGTAATATCTATTTATAATGATGTTTTCTATAGTAACCATCGAAATTGTCAAGAAAATATGACGAAAAATACTTTAATATTGAAGAAGTATAAAAAACACGTGCCGCAAATATTTGTCTTCTAAATCAAAAATGCGCTCATTTATTATTACTTTCAATATTTGTTCATTTTATATTATTTTTATTATTTATAATATTCTATAATCTATAGGCATTATTTACTTGAATATATGGTTGTACTATATAATAATGTTATATTGTATTCTGTAACACATTTCGAAGAAAAATTATTAAGAATCCTTACCAGAAACACCCAATTATGTTTTGGAAAATAACTTTTAAGATTAATATTGCATATGTTTCTAACTATCGTACATTAGTATAAGTAACATATAATTTAACTCAAAATATCATTATTCGATAGATGTAATAATATCTGGAAATTGCTTCATAATGTCTTTAAAAACAAATTTTCAAAATTGCACTTGAAACTAAACATGTTTTATAAAAATTTCAGAACCCCAGTATCTGTTCACAGGATTTGTTCATTTAGGGTTCCAGGGTTTAAAATTAATTTTACTTAGATTCAATTACCAATTTTTATAGTTGTTATACTTGTAGCGGTACTCTGCTTATTATATGTCAATCTTTGATGCTGAATTATGCAATACAATACTAAACGAATTCAAATCGCACACAAATTATTAATACTTAGCGCCTGCACATATGCAATTATTTATAAAATAAAATACTAGCTAATACCCGGTGTGCGTAACCATACGCCTCAAAAGTTTAAAAAAAAAAAATAGTACAAAAAATTAATATTGTAAATTGTACCGCAATAAATTCTAAGTCTATCATAAAGCCAACTCCATTGTCAAACAGCAACACGTAAACAAAATTTGAAGTCAATCAATTCAACCGTTATTATTTTAAAACAAAAAAGTTAAAGTATTTGCATCACAACCCTAACTGCGAGGTCCGTTAGGCAAAAATGACTAACCCAAATACAGTTTCTTGCTTATAATTTTAGTATACAAATTTTCATGATACAAACCAACAAACATTAGCTTTTATATATACATATATAGATATATATAGATTATAGTTTTATTAGTTTATTTTTATATTTTTTACAGACCTTACTGTTACATATTCTTTGAAAGTTGAATAAAATGACATATAATTGACTTAATATTAAACATTCAACAATAGTAGCGTGCTGACAGTTAATAGTTTTTCTCATTTAAAAAATTTATAAATAAATTAACTTGTTGAAATGTCATTAATATAACTGTTATACAGTTGTTAACAGGGGTAAAAATTAAAGTGGTTTATAAAAGTTGATTTTTCAATTGAACTAAATATTATGGATTATTTAATTGAAAATTGAAGATAAATGAAAAATTTTTAAAACTCAATTTAAAAAGGATATCATTTCACAGAAGATCAAAAATTAAATTGATTTCGCTTTCAGTTTCCCTTCGTCTGCTTTTCAATATGGAATTTAAAATAAACTAAAAGAGCTAGGATTCCGCAGTTTATCCAAAATATTCTAAACTTTGTTGACTTCCTGTTTTTTTTGGTGAAAATGGACCACGTCTTTGGGTTCAACTAAATTTCATAGACGCATTTCCATATTTTTAAAACTAATTGCATACTATCACAGGGGAGGAAAATCCCGAGGGTTTTTAGAAAAGCACATTTCCAAAAGCTATACAATATTTCATACTGTGTTTTGGGTACATGTTAAAAATAAATTAATAATATTATTATTTTGTTTATTTCATTAATTAAATAATAATGAAATCCGTATTTAGAATATAACCCCAATTCAATTAAGAATACTTTTTAACATGCGTCGAAATATTTAGCCTTGAATATACAAAGGTGCCTAAGTTCCTGGTTTTTAAAAATAAGAAATTTTTATAATCCTAACAGATCTTGAATGAGAAAGTTATAATATTTTTTGAGCAAACTTATTCTAATTATCAAGGATTCAACCCGTGCTATGGATGTTTGAAATAGAATAGGGTATTTTTGAAACTTGCTAACTAACAATTTTAAAATTTGAAAAAAGTAGGACCATGTCTTCATAACTTCATTGCTGAGAAACTAATTAAACTACGAAGTTAAAATTATTAAAAGTAACAGCATAAATGCGTTGTCAAAACCTTAAATTATTTATAACCAAAGCTTTTTTCCATTAGTGTAGTACAGACCAAACTCTGAAATAATCAACAATATATACATAATAAAACCGAAAATTTATTTGTTTATTTGTTTGTTTGTTTGTTCGTTGTTCGTATGTAGCGAATAGACTCCTAAACTGCTCAGCCATTGCAGTTTATTTTAGATTGATTTTAAATTTTATATGCGTGAAGCTCCTTATCTTTAATTTTCCTATACGTTATGTTTCTTGACGATTGAGTTGAGGATAGTGGGTTTCTGGCGAACAATGTCCAGTGAATTAATATTTTACGCATTATTAATAACTAGCTAATACCCGGTGCGCGTTGCTGCGCCTTTCAATGGAGGTTTAATTGAATTTGATGTTACTGTAAAAAGTTAACACAAAAATTACCCACGGTTTAAAAATGTATGAAAGCAATCTTTTTAAAACGATTTTTCTAGGATTATTCTAGTAATTTTTGAAACTTTCTGTAATTCAAAGCAGTACAAACTATTTTCCAAAATTTGACGTAATTTACTTCCAAAAATTTTTTTTTGACCAAACGTAGAACCAACTATTAACAGACTCAACTCCATTTTCAAGTTGCTTCACACATATAAAATTTGAGGTCAACCGGTCAAATCGTTTCAAATTTAGAGTAAAATAACCAAAAAATTAATAAAAAGCTGTTGGGCCGCAATGGGTTGTTAATGGAACTCAACAACATTTTTTTTAGGGCTTTCTTTTAAGCCAAAGCAGAATTTCGAAAAACCGGACAAAATTTGGACCCAAAATTTTTTTTGACCACCCGTCGGCCCGACGTCTGTTTACAAATTCCAAAACTGTTAATAGTGTCAACTCGATTCTCACAGGGGAGCACGTATACAAAATTTGAAGAAAATCGGTCAATCCGTTTCTAATTTAGAGTTAAGTATTGAAAAAACCTATAAAAAGCTGTTGGGCCGCAATGGGTTAATGCAACTCAATAAAATTTGTTTTGGGGTTTTCTTTTTAGCCAAAGCAGAATTTCATAAAACCGGACAAAATTTGGACCCAAACTTTTTTTTGACCACCCGTCGGCCCGACATGGGTTAACAAATTCCAAAACTTTTAATACTGTCAACTCAATTCTCAAGAAGCATCACTTATAAAATTTGAAGTCAATTGGCCAAACCATTTCGAATTTAGAGTAAAGTATTAAAAAAGCCTATAAAAAGCTGTTGGGCGGCAATGTGTTAATGGAACTCAACAAAATTTTTTTTGGGGTTTTCTTTTTAGCCAAAGCAGAATTTCGTAAAATCGGACAAAATTTGGACCCAAAATTTTTTTTGACCACCCATCGGCCCGACATGGGTTTACAAATTCCAAAACTGTTAATAGTGTCAACTCAATTCTCACAGGGGAGCACGTATACAAAATTTGAAGAAAATCGGTCAAACCGTTTCTAATTTAGAGTTAAGTATTGAAAAAACCTATAAAAAGCTGTTTGGCCGCAATGCAACTCAATAAAATTTTTTTTTGGGGTTTTCTTTTTAGCCAAAACAGAATTTCATAAAATCGGACAAAATTTGGAACCAAAATTTTTTTTGACCACCCATCGGCCCGACATGGGTTAACAAATTCCAAAACTGTTAATACTGTCAACTCAATTCTCAAGGAGCATCACGTATACCAAATTTGAAGTCAATTGGTCAAACCGTTTTGAATTTAGAGTAAAGTATTGAAAAAACCTATAAAAAGCTGTTGGGCCGCAATGGGTTAATGGAACTCAACAAAATTTTTTTTGGGGCTTTCTTTTTAGCCAAAGCTGAATTTTGTAAAATCGGACAAAATTTGGACCCAAAATTTTTTTTGACCACCCGTCGGCCCGACATGGGTTAACAAATTCCAAAACTGTTAATAGGGTCAACTCAATTCTCAAAGAGCATCACGTATACAAAATTTGAAGTCAATCGGTCAAACCGTTTTCATTTTAGAACAAAGAAGTTTAAATACTTGCACCACAGCCCCAACTTGGCGGTCCGTTAGAGCAAAATTTTTGGGCCACGATTTCTTTCCGTACCCAAAAACCTCTATATACAAATTTTCATGAAAATCGGCTGGGCAGTTTAGGAGTCTATTCGCTACAAACAAACAAACATACAAACAAACAAACAAACAAACAAACAAACAAACAAATAAACAAACTTTCCCTTTTATATATATAGATTATGAAAAGTTTCAAGTGAAATTTGATATATTATTTGAAAAATTGCTAGAATAATTCTAGATTTCATTTTTAATTCATTTTTAAATTAACATTTACACTATATGTAATTTTTGTGTTAACTTTTTTTAATAAAATCAACTTAAATTATATCTCCATTGAGATAAAGACTCAAGTGTATGAATCAGATCGGAATCGAAAAATAAATCGATTTAGCTATGTATGTCCGTAATGGCCAAAGTTACTGCAAAATTTGGTTGGTCTACTGCAGAGGGTTCGAGTAGCTGCCATACAACTCCTTCTTTTATATGAACATTACACTACATCTAATAAAACTGGTATGTTTGAAATTTTGCCTAAAGTAATTAATATTTAAAATAATAATGATATAATGTTTATATAACGGTCATACGGGTATCCCAGAGTTGACACAGTCTACTCTACCACACTCTTCTTCGTTTAAATTGATTTAAGTTTTAAAGCGGCCATGAAATTTAAATTTTAGTTAAATTTTTAGAAAAGTCAAGCAAACATCAAGCATATGCAGTACACATTTAGATCCAAAAAAATTATGAGAACTTCAAATTTTTTTTAGATTCCGATTTCAAGATTTTCGCAATCAAAGATCATTTTTGTAGTTTTTAATTCTAAGTACACTATACACTTTAAAAACTCTTTTGTAGTATAACAAAAGGAGTGCACAATACCGAGTTATATTATTTTAACACTTATCATTATAATTTTATTAAAATTGGATTACAAATTATCATATAGTTTCAATTATTTGACATATTTGATTGAATTTTCCTAATGACAGATTTGAATGTCAAAATTTTACAATTTTTTATGAAAATCTTGGGCGGGTCAAAAAAAATTTCATAAATTAAAACACTAAAACTTTTTAATATATACTTACTATATTTATTATAGTATTTTAATTTAATTTAAAATTAATTATTTGATATTTCAAAGTTTCCAAAAACAAAATTTTTATTTCTTATTTTCGTTTTTAGGGAAAAGTTTAACAGCTTTAACTGTAAAAAATGAAAATTTGTTTTGTGTCAAAAGCACGTTTCAATAAAACAAATTAAATTTTCTTTATTTGTTTTTTTTTTTTTTGCACTTTTAAATAAGTTTTTTGAAATTAAATTGAAACTTATTCTGATATAATGAAAATCAACTAAATAAATTTTGGAGGAAAACCAAAATATACTCACGTTTTCGAAAATTTTAATTTATTTTTCTATTAAACTAAAGTGAAAATTATAAGAAAAACTAATTAAACAACAGCTGGGTGGCACAGTGGTTGAGTGCCGACCTTTCATGCGAAAGGGCTCGGGTTCGAATTCTAGTGAAAGTGAAAAACTTTTCTGGTTTTCGAGTCGACTCAGCTACCATTCGCCATTGGGTTCAAATTAATGGCATAATCAATAATTAATAATTATAAATCTTTAATAAAAAATACTTTAATATAAAAATATAAACAAATGCAAAATATAAACAAATAATTTAATTAAATCATATAACTCGCAGATATAGAATACCATATTAGTAAAATATAAAATATTACAATATAAACAAAAAATAGAATTGTAAATATTGAAAATCTAAGACGTTTCTTCATGTTATAAGGCCTAGTACTATCTCATGTTTAAATTGTATGTGGAATTCAATAAGACCAATTCTAATAACACGAATATAATATGACCCCTTGTTCCAACATGTACCAATGGTATAGACAGGCTTATTAGCCTAACAGTTGAACAGTTAGCGCTTAAAAAAAAAAAAAAAAAAAAAAAAAAAATTGAAAATCTCGCGTTACATTTTCTCATCTTTTATTTATGGGGATTTTGGTTTTCGAGATTTTAGTTTTGGGGATTTTTGTTTTGGGGATAACTTTCAATACTTAAACAAATCTTTTATATTATACAGGGGCGAAGGAATTGTTTTTTCTTTAAAAGGTTAATAAAATTAGTTTGTAGGCGGTTATCTTGGAATCGGTTAGAAATAAACTCCCTCCACTCTCCAGAACAACTTATTGTTCGTTTTAATTCCCTTTATCACTTCTAGGTCAATGAACAACTCGAAGTCCTTTACTTTGAAGGCCGTTATCTCGGAATCGGTTAGAAATAGACCCCCTCCTCTCTCCAAAACAATTTTTTGTTCATCTGAATTCCCTTTATCGCCTCCAGGTCTATAAAACACTAGGCTCTTGAAACCTTATATTCATTCAAACCGAATTAATAGTTTCAAAAAAATTATTAAATTGAAGTCTACAATAATTATTCTCACAAAATATCCAAACGTTCCAAAAGGCTATTTTAATCAAAAGATTACAAAGAAGTTGAAAAATATTATTTTTGTTCATTCTAAGAACTTAAGAACATCTCCAAATTGATGATGTTCTATTTCGTTATTTCCAATTTAATTGCATATTTATTCTTCAATGGAACACACATAAAAATCTTTAATAAGTTTCCATTTTTATTCCTAAGGGTTGAACTCAATTTGCAGTAAATTTTCTTATATTTTTTATCATACTGAAAAAATAAAATTAATTTTTAAAAGTACTTTGCATATGGGGGCTGTATATCGAAAACATATTTCATTTTTGAAATTTGCATTTTTAAACAGAAAATAGAGCAATTAATTTTTGATTTGGGGAAACTTTTTAAAAATTTCGATTGAAAACATAATTTGAGAAGTTTTGGATTGCACAACTTTACTTTTATTTTGGTTCAATAAATTTTATTCCTGAAACAACTCTTGTTTCAGAAACAAGTGACACATGGATCTGGTATGCTATCTCGTTTGGCAAAATTTTGGTAGACAAAATCAGGGCAAAACCTCATTTAAAATCATAAGTTAATTGATTTTCAAAATTGAGACTACCGCCTCCCCTGCTACCTAAATTTTTTAAAGAGATTTTAAAGAAAATACGCAATTTTTTCAAACGCGATTTTGTAAAAACGAGATATTGTCTAAAAATTTTTTGTACCGGTGCCGTGATACATAGGTCTTTCCAGTCAAACTCCTCATTTTGACAATAATAGAAGTGAAAAGACACAGCCATTAGTTTGAGAAAATTTCGTCGAAGTTCGGATTTCTATAAGTTATCCTTCAGTAAATGAAATTTCAAATCTAAAGAACTGTTTATAATATAATTTTTGAAACTTTTAAAGAAATTATACCTTACATTAAGTCAAGTTCTTGCCTAAAAACTAATAAATACTGATGCAAATTTCATTTATTTTATTTATTTATTTTTTAATATTATACATCATTTTTTTTTCAAATTATTTTAGAATAGTCGAATTATAGGATTAATATATAAAAAAATAAATTTCATTTTAACTAATTTTCTATTTCTACATTAAAAAGTACCAAAATTTTAAAACGAAATGCTAATTTTTAACAATGTTTTAGATGCATTAAAACATAAAACCAAGTATGTATATTTTATTTTTAAATAATTTAAGAATAAAAGTAATCTTAATTTTTGATAAGCTGCTAATTCTGAACAATTTCGGAAAAAATATTAAAGACTTTTCAACAAATTGAACTTAAAAATAAAAAAAAATTTTAAATTAAATGCTAATTTTCCAAAAATCAACAATTACCATTTCTAAACTTCATTTGTAATACTATTAAAAATTTATATTTCGCTCTAATCTTTTCCTTTTCCTTCTCTTACTAATTTTTTTTTTATTTTTCGAAATTATTAGTATTTGCCATTTCTTTAACCGAAAAATTCCTAATTTCTTAAAAAAAATTTAAAATTTTAATAAAGAAATAAATTCATAAAACAAAAGAAATGAATAATATAATCAAAAGATCCCCTAAATATATGCAAATGTTTATTTCAATTTTCTTTTTTATTTTACTTATTATTCAAAAATTCTTTTGCCAATTAATGTTAGCACACTCATGACTCCAATATTCAAAATAATTTTGTTTTTTGAATTGATCCCATACGAAACATTTTTCGCATCCCCAATTATTTTTTTATTGTCCCTAGCATAATTATACCCGTATGACTATATAGTCAAAGGGTATAATAAATTTGCCATTACGTTTGTAACGCAGAGAAGGAGGGGGGGTAGATATAGACTCAAGTGTATGGATCGGATCAGAATCGAAAAATAAATCGATTGAGCTATGTATGTCCGTCCGTCCGTCCGTCCGCACGATAACTCAAAAACTAAAGGAGCTAGGATCTTGAAAATCGCTATTTAAATCCAGCCATTTTGGTCCATGGGTTCGGGTAGCTGCCATACAACTTCTTTTTTTATATGAGTATTACTCTGTACCTATTACAGCTACGTGTCTGAAATGTTGACAAAAGTAGTTTAGTTTCATGGCCAAAGTTTCTGCAAAATTTGATTGGTCTATTGCAGTGGGTTCGAGTAGCTGCCATACAACTTCTTATTTTATATGAGCATTACTCTATACCTATTGAAGCTGGGTGTCTGAAATTTTGCTAAAAATAGTTTAGTGTAATGGCCAAAGTTACAGCAAAATTTGGTTGGTCTACTGCAGAGGGTTCTAATAGCTGCCATACAACTCCTTCTTTTATATGAGCATTACACTGCACCTAATGAAGCTGGGTGTTTGAAATTTTGCCAAAAATAGTTTAGTGTAATGGCCAAAGTTACTGCAAAATTTGGTTGGTCTACTGCAAAGGGTTCGAGTAGCTGCCTTACAACTCCTTCTTTTATATGAGCATTACACTACATCTAATAAAGCTTTATGTTTGAAATTTTGCCAAAAGGAATTAATGTTTATAAATGATATAATGTTATATAACGGTCATATGGGTATCCCAGAGTTGACACAGTCTACTCTACCACACTCTTCCTCGTTTTTTCTATGATTTTTATGATAAAAAATGCCTAAAAGTTACCATAAACAGCGAAGAAGGAAATAGCAATAAGCAAAAATGTTTACTGTGATTGAATTCATTAGACGCACATTGACGCGAATTTTGCTTTCGTCAAAATTTGCATTCAAATTTAAATTAACATTGTACCCAACTGGATAATTTTCACTGTTTTCTTTAAGAACTTTTTTAATAATACATATAATAAGATGGGGGATAATAAGATGCATGGGGTAAATTTTATTTCAAATAAGTAATGCAAAAAATTGAGGATTTTTTCACATTTTAAAAATTTTTTAGTGTCATACTAAGCTTATTTTGGGAATATATATACTGGTGACAAAGTTGCTGTTTTATAAAAATGGGAAATTTTTAAATCCTTATAGCCCTTCAATGGGGAAGGTTCTGAAATTTACTAAAGCAAACTATGGTGATTCTTGAGGATATTTTCCATCCATAATTTTTAGGTTTTAGATGTTAAATTGTGACTTCATCTTAAATTTGGAATTTTCCTTAGAATTTTATTATCTAAGCGAAAATGGTTAAAACTAAGGAAATTTTTTTTCAATTTTAAGAACCTCTTTTGAATTTAAGGAAAACATTTAACACATATTAATATATAATGTTGGGGCTTTCAATTTTGTATATTACTAAAAACCAATTTTGAGCAAAATATCAATTTTCGAACTCTTGCAGGTGTTGTCCTAAACAGACGTCCTAAACAGTTTTAGTAACCGACTCGTACTTAACTCTGAGGATCTAACTTCTCCCCATTTCATTTTCTATCTTGAGCTGTTCGGATAATACGAGAAGTAAATTTTAGTACCGTATGGCAACCCTATTAAATTAGCGTTTAAAAATTTATAAAGCGTATAAAAGCGGCTGTCTTGATTGAAAATAAACCTAAAATAACTCTAGTTATAACAATTTAAATATAGGGCTTTTTCAGATTTTGGATGGCTGCATTTCCGTAATGGATGGGGCTACAGAAACAAGTTCTTCAATGAAATTTTAATTTTTTCAATACCTATCCGTAGTTAGCTACAGAAACAAGTTCTTCAATGAAATTTTAATTTTTTCAATACCTAGCCGTAGTTAAAATTTCTTCTCTCTATTTCAAAACGTATAAAAGTTTTTATAAACATACGGATAGACAGATGGACGGACAGAGTGAAACTACATAGGGATGTCTTTACAAAATCTTTTGAAAATGTGAATTGTAATTATATTATTATCAGGAAGGACAAATTTTCCCAAGAAATAATTAAAAAGGAATTGAAAAATAAAAATTTTCATCAAATCTATTTTCGGCTCAGTTTAATAGAATAGGAAGTTACCTCAGATATTTTTAGATTTATTTTGAAAACAATCGCTGTAATATGATGATAATCATCTATAGATAGTAATAGCTAATCAAGTATTCTATCAGATATGTAATTTTAGTAATTTTAATAAATTAAAAGAGATGTTAAATTAAATTTAAGAAAAAAAACAAGAAAAAGAGTTGGTGAAACTTCCGGAAAGGGGTTGTGAGCTATCAAGATGACGTCATCACATAACGGTACTAAATATCTCAAATTTTTTGAATATATATACCATTAGTGGCGATGGCGCCATCTAGTGGTCGAAAAATGCATTACAAAATGTTCCTAAGATTTTGTAGCATTTTTATTAAAATGTTATATTTTTTCTGTTAGTCCATAAACTGGAACCAACATCTTACAATATTGTAGGGCATGATATTGTCTTTCATAAACATCTTGTTTCATCTGGATCGGTGCTACCATTTTTGAGATATTGCAATTTAAAGTGAAAATTTTAAAAAAAAAAAAAAAAAAATCAAACTTTCAAAAAACCTACTATAACTGTGAAATTTTCAAAAACACCCTGTACTATTATTATACCATTAGAAAGGTCTCTTAAAACTCTTTCCAACGGTATATAATAAGTATGGCATATGTTGACAAATAGCCTCACCAGAGAACATAAATGCAAAAATGACGCAACAATTTTATTAAAAAATACATTTTCATACTTTATTTGTCATAAATTTATTTTGCCTTTTTGTTTTCCATTTGAAATATTTATTTCAAAATTTAAGAATGTACTTTATAGTTTGATACAATATTGAGTTGGGTTTTGTTTAGAAGATTTTTGAGGTATTTATATGTATGTAAAGTATAATTAGAAAGGACCTTAGAGTTGGTTATAAAGTCAGAATTATACGCTTTTTCCAGAATATTTATATACTAAGATTTTGAAGATTGATAGGGTTTTGAGTTGGATATAAAATTACGCTTATACTGTTCCAACAACCTGTATAACGTTTTATTTAGCCCTTTCGTTGGGCCCTTTCGTTGGTTGGGCGAACAGGTTGTTCGCATTTGAATGCGAAATAAAGCCATATCATTTTCTAAAATTTTACGAAATAAAGCCATATAGTAAAATTGATACAAATTCTAACACTAAAATGAAAAGAATGGTATAAGAATTCGGATACCTAATTCATTAAAAAAATTAATAAGTTCCTAATTTTTTTTAATACACTGTAATAAAACATGTTAAATAATATTATATTTTCATTACGGGGGCTGCCGCCCCCGAACCCCCGCTAACTCAATTATTAAAGCTAGATTTTGAATCCAACACTAAAATGAAAAGAATGGTATAAGAATTCGGATACCTAATTCATTAAAAAAATTAATAAGTTTCTAATTTTTTTAATACACTGTAATAAAACATGTTAAATAATATTATATTTTCATTACGGGGGCTGCCGCCCCCGAACCCCCGCTAACTCAATTATTGAAGCTAGATTTTGAATCCAACACTAAAATGAAAAGAATGGTATAAGAATTCGGATACCTAATTCATTAAAAAAATTAATAAGTTTCTAATTTTTTTAATACACTGTAATAAAACATGTTAAATAATATTATATTTTCATTACGGGGGCTGCCGCCCCCGAACCCCCGCTAACTCAATTATTGAAGCTAGATTTTGAATCCAACACTATAATGAAAAGAATGGTATGAGAATTCGGCATAGCTATTTCATACAAAAAATAATCAACCCTAATTAATAAATATAAATATTCTGGAAAAGGGGGCAATCCTGGTTTTGAATCCAACTCTAAAATCCCTCCTAATTGAGAATCTTACATATACACATATATAAATATTCTGGAAAAAGCGTAAAACCCTGCTTTTGAAACCAACTCTAAAACTCCTTCCTAACTATTTAAATAAAAAAGTTTGGAAAATTAAATTGCTTCTATTTTCACAAATAAAATTACTTCTTATTTTGTAGCCTAAGGGCCTTTCTAATTATATTTTTACATACATATTTAAATAAAAAAAATTTTAAAACTTTGAGGTTGTCACCTCCAAAATCCCTCAAAACAAATTGTCAGAACCAAACTCAATATTGTATCCAAACCTAAAATGCATTCTTACATTTTTAAATTTGCCAAAAAGGCAAAATAAATTTATGACAAATAAAGTACCTATGAAAATGTATTTTTTAATAAAATTGTTGCGTCATTTTTGCATTTATGTTCTCTGATGGGGCTATTTGTCAACATATGCCATACTTATTATATACCGTTGGAAAAAGTTTTAAGAGACCTTTCTAATAGTATATTAATAATACAGGGTGTTTTTGAAAATTTCACAGTTATAGTAGTTTTTTTGAAAGTTTGATTTTTTTTTTTTTTTTTTTTAAATTTTCACTTTAAATTGCAATATCTCAAAAATGGTAGTACCGATCCAGATGAAACAAGATGTTTATGAAAGACAATATCATGCCTTACAATATTGTAAGATGTTGGTTCCAGTTTATGGACTAACAGGAAAAATATAACATTTTAATAAAAATGCTACAAAATCTTAGGAACATTTTGTAATGCATTTTTCGACCACTAGATGGCGCCATCGCCACTAATGGTATATATATTCGGAAACTTTGAGATATTTAGTACCGTTATGTGATGACGTCATCTTGATAGCTCACAACCCCTTTGCGGAAGTTTTGCCAAAGAGTTTAATAAGAGACTTTGGAAACTCTAGTATACTCGAAAAAACTTAATGTAGTTTTAGAATTAAGTATGTGTATAAAAATCGAGCGAACTAATTTTACTTTCCACTCCTTTAAGGGGTATGGGACATTAACCAAGTCTACTTCGACTAGGCTTCAACTTCTTTAATCGTTATATTCACTAAGCCGTAGATTACTCGGCTGTAGCTATTGTATAAGATTTTGAATACACAAATGTTAATTTTGTGCGCCACCTATTATCCTACACAAGAGTTATTTATATATATATATATTTTATTTAAATCTTATTTCATATTACGATATAAACTATTACGATATAATTATACAATTTTGCGATAATTAACTTATTATCGATATAATTTGACCGGGTTTCGAAACCGAGACTTTCCACGTGAAATTTTAACATCTTAATCACTACGCCACTGGTCAAATATTTTGCATACGATTAAAATAAAAAAACTTAGCTTGTTGTATTCAATCGATCCGTATTCATCAATCTGCGTTCAAATTCAAATATAATTGATGAGACTGTTCAATTTAGCTGGACACTTCATTACATAATCACATTGATTAAAAACTTTTAATATTATTAATGAATAATTACGTAAAATATAAAATAAAAAAAAAATTTCTTCTAATTAAATATTTTAAATAATTAATTTAAAATAAATATAAAAAATTTTGACAACTTTATTAAAAATTTAAACACATTTTCATTTAATTTTTAATAAAATTCAGTAAAAAAATCAAATAAATAATAATATTTTTTTTTTAATAAACAACTATTTAAATTATTCAAATTGTATTTATAATTAATTATGTTTGACTCTTATAACTAATTAATTAAATTAAATTAAATAAAAAATATTTTTAAAATTTCCTATTCCATTTTTAAAAATAAAACCGATAAGCGGATATTGAGTTATAATTAATTACAATTAATAATAATTAATTATTTTCAACACATTTTCGAAAAAAAGTGACCTTTGTTTCATGATATCTATTCTACAACATTTGGGTAGATTTCATAAATCGAATTTTAACTTTAACTGCTATCTCACCAAGTTTTTAAAAATTATTTATTTAAATGATCTGACAAATCTGTCATATACGTCAAACTTTTTTGCGAGACCCTATATAAAAGACTCAAAATTCGAGACTCGATTTTTAACCACAAGATTGAATGGTCTAAATTGACAGTTTTATTGGAATTAAATATAAGGTACTTAAAAACTGCAATTATATTTTGTCCAGTTCAAAATGTAGCATTTGAAATTGTAAATGTTCTATATTTGACAGCTGGCAATTTTAATTAAGGAATTATTTTGGAAAGATACACGAACATATCGTAAGTTGTTTATTAAGATTTATGAATATCTTATTTTGTCGATTTTCATATAAAAATTATTCTAAATAAAAATTATAATTTTAATTCAAATTTTCAAATACTATAATAGCATTTTTTAAAACTCTTGAGTTTTATACTCCTTTGTTATTTTTTAATACAATTATTTGTTTGGTGAATTTGAATTATTTTTTTACCACAGGATTTTAATGACATTTGACAAATTGACATAAAAATTAATGCATATAAAAATAATAATTTATTAAGTGGACATTATGTAGTATGTATTATATATTGATTGATATAATATACTATGGTTGACAAAATTATAGTACAGATTATTTAAAGAATAATTAGGAAAATTTTATTAAATATTATTTATTTATTTGTTTCAAGTGATAACTGTTCAACGATTAGCCGAATTTGATATGATATAGACATACATGTTGAAATAGGAGGGTATATTATGAACATGGGGTAATATTAGACCTTATTCTATATAGAAACGTGTTAGATTTTCAATAGAAAAGCTTCTTTTTGGTTTGTATTGTAATAATTTTATATTTGAATTAAAAGGTATTTCTGTATCTGCGATTTATATTATTCAATTAAATTATTTGTTTATTTTGTTATATGTATCTGTCTCTTATTAAAGATTTAGAACTATTAATCATTGGTTATGTCATTAATTTGAACTAAATGCCATATGCTAACTGATTTTTAAACCAGTTAAAAGTGTTTTTTTGTTTTACTGGGATTCGGAATGAGGCCTTTTGAATGAAAGGCCGGCACACTAAGCGCTTTGAAACACAAGAATATTTAATTACAAAACTTTTTTGTACATAAAATAGTTGAACTACTTCTTACACTTCCAAATGCAAAATATCTTTTTCTGTACTAATTCTGGACTAATTTTTTACAACCTCATTTAAATATAATTTGTTTCTGCATTAAAATTAAAAACTACATAGACATATTAAAGTGTAGGTACTGTAACTATATAACTATCTGACAGTATTAAAGTATACAATGACATTTTATGGCATGTAGTTTGTAAGTTCGTTAATCATAATAAAATTAATTTTTTTTCTTTTGGGACACTTAGTAATCCTTAAATTAATCTTTAATGTTTTAATTTATTATAACAGGGTAGGCGTCTTACGTATTAATTGCGCCTAATATAACTCACCATAAAATATAAAAAAAAAACAAAAACAAATAAGTCATTTCTTAACAGTTAACTTCTTTACAACTTTAATGGCAATCCCTATAGATTTCAATTAGAATTTCTTACTATAATAAATTTTGTAATTCTTAATAAAAGAAAAATTGCATACAAACTTATTTCATTTCTTAGTATTTGTATAATCCTTTAAAAAAGATCGTAATGTGTATACACGTGTGAAAGGAATCACTTTATTACAATTTTCTTATTTGTAAAGTAATTTTAGTGTAATCTAACTCATTAAATTCCGTTTTATGATGTAGACAGTTTTATGATGCAAGCTATTAAATGTTTAACTAGACTCCTAAATGTATGTAATTATAAAAATTATGTTTTTTTTATGTATTAAACTATTTTCTTTATCCTAAAAAGTACACATTTGTATTTTATGTGTAAATAAAAGCAAATTAAATAAACAAATTTCTTATTTTATTTGTTGAAACATCATTTCAAAAATTCCAACGCATTGCAGTATTAAAAATATTAGAAGGAAGTAATAAAAATAATTATATACATAAATGCTAAAATAACATTACGAATTTTTTTTTTTTTAAATGTTTATATAAGGGGTTGTTTATTAGTTTTATGACCAAATTGCGAAAATAAAATCCAAGTTGTCTACTCGTATTATAAAGCTAAATGAAATTTTTATTACTTTTGACTTGTTTTTTTTGTCGCCTTAAAATCTTTAGTTTTTAACACATTTTTAAAATTATTTTAGAATCTATGCTTATATTGTTTCAGTATGTTCATTTGTCCGTCCGTATATTTACAAAACTTTTGCACAGTTTCAAATAAAGAAAAGATATTTTATATCCGAATAAATGTACCTATAATAGACCACACTGCGTAGCTAGAACTTCTCAAAGCCCTATATTTAAACTGTTAGAACAAGAATTCTATAAGGTATATTTTGAACGCAGAAACGGTAAAATAGGTTCGCCGCACTGTACTCTAACTTACCGTTATGCAAAACTCAATTTTTACAAAGTTTTTGACCTCTGATATTTTGGAAGAAGTTAGTTCTCTAGGAATAAGTTAGTAAAATTGTTTTTTTGACTGTCACTGTTTAGAAGCTCTAAGGTGTTAAAATTTGAAAATTTAAAAATTTCGAAAATCCTCCGGAATTATGCGGTGTTTCTTTAGACGGTGTTCAACTTCAGTTAACTATAACCACGCTATTGTTTAACCAAACTTTAAGGAGGGCAGTTTCATTTCGAGGATAAAGATGAGAAAAGACTTGGTGATAAGGGATTAGAGTATTAAGAATTGTCAGATTATTAGAGATGGGAAAAATTGGACGGTATATTAAAAAGAAAGATGTTATTTTTGTTCTTAAATTTACATTATTTCAAGTATCGGAAATATTAATATGATAAAAATTTGTCTCGGTTCTATACCTAAATAAATTTTAACCATTAACGCCTTATTCTTTAATAACAATCATTTTTACCCTCTAAATCCATATTCCTTGGTAATTTTAATAATAAGATGAAAATTTAAATTTTGTAGAAGTAAAATTTTAAATTCAATATTCCTAGGAACCCGAAAAACGATTACCCAAATTTAATCAGAAACCTTTTGTTGGTTTCCTCATTCTCTTTTTCTAAAACATAAAGTATTACATTAGTCCTAATTTTCAATTAAATTACCTTTAACCCTCGGTTACTGTCCTCTATTTTCGTTACGTAGTTACTATCCAGGGGTGGAAAACACCCCATACATTCAAATGCGTATTTGAACTGCTATAACATAAATATCTTAAGGCATTTTTTTTCCAGATTAAATCAGTAAAAATTCTACAAATTTAGATATATAAACTTTATTTTATTAAAAACTAGATAAATAAATATATAGTAAAAACAAAAAATACTCCATTTAACAAGAAAATAAAAAAAATTAAAATTAAATACTTTTTAAATTATCACAAAATCTATAATTTTCATGCCATGTTCTTGCAATTGGTTGTTTTTGAAAGCAGAAATATAACAAATAAAAGTTTATTAACAAAATTTTTTTCAACAGGAACAATTTTTTAGAGAAAAATTTTATTAAATTAATGTAATTTATCTCACCAGTTTTCAGTATTAAAAAAAAAAATTCCAAAAACAAATTTGTGATTTTGCCTCCAAATTGTACCAATTCACACAAATTAATTTTGTACGCTTTTGTAGCTATGGCAATTCAAATATTAATTATTTTTATATAATATAATAATATAATATTATAATAATAAAAAAAAAAAAGTTCCCAATTATAACTCAAATATCTACCATAATACAAAATTTCGTTATTATGAATAAATTTTGTGTCAATATTACTGTCGGGGGTGTAATATACCCCATTTTGTAAAAAAATTTTGTGTCAAGATTACTGTCGGGGGTGTAATCTACCCCATTTTGTAAAAAAATTTTGTGTCAAGATTACTGTCGGGGGTGTAATCCACCCAGACCCATTTTGCATTGCATTTTTCGAGGTCTTTTTTTATCAAAGCCCACATTTAATTTACACAAAATTAAAAAAAAATATCCAAAACGAGATTACATATTGGTTTGAGATCAACTACTACAATTTTTCGTATGTATTTTGTCTTGTAAACTTGATTTGGGTGGATTACACCCCATGGACAGTAACCGAGGGTTAACTTATTTGAAACTAATAAATTGTTAAAACAAACTTTTTAAATTTTCCACGTTTTCTTATACCACAATTTTTGGCGCAAAATAAATTATAAATAAAGGTTAACTAATAATGTTTTTTACTTTTCTAAAATTGGTGTTAATAAATTTTTACTTGTTAAGTACAACTAAATTCGTAGATACTTAAAAAAAAAAGGTACTTTAAAAAAAAAGGACGATTTGATTAGGACAATATATTTGAACAAATTATTTTAATCCCTTTTTATCCCAACAAATCAAATCAAAAAACAATATATTTATCTATTTATATTGATAACCAAGATTATACAAAGTTAATTTTTATTAGATAACCTATTAATATATTATCAAACTTCTCAAACAAGTTAAATTAAGGTTGATTAAACCTGAGCAGAATATAAAAGTTTTTTTTTTTAAAAGGTTCGGTCAGCCTTAATTCAATTTTAAATATTAGAGTTTTATATAAATATTTTATAAATTGTTAACTATAACATATGTTTATGTCTAAATAAAACTACTTAATTTATTTAAAATTTAAAATATTAAATCTTATTCTAATAGCTATGCAATTAAATTAGAAAACTCCAATTCATCCCAAATCTTAGAGACATAATAAAAATAGGACAGAACACTTTTCTACCAATTTTCAAGTTACTAATTTTATTAATGTGGAAGATAAGGTTTTAAATCTTGGGAGGTGGAATTAATCAAACATATAATGGAAATAGGAAAGAACACCCTTGTACCAAATTTGAAGATTCCATCTTTATTTGTTTCGGAAAAATTTTCATTTAGCCTTGGGTTGATGAAAAGCTTCCAGAATCCGAACAAATGATTCGATTTCTTCATTTTTAATTCCCGTGTAACTATCGTCATTAATAACTTGCAGTATAAATTTTATGAAGCATAATTATTTATAGCATTATCCGGCGTACGGACGGATGGGCCGAAGGATATCGCAAAGCTGACTAAGGGGGGGACACTGATCAATAATATAATAACTTTTTAATATCTAGCTTGCCTATTTCGGCGATTACAAACACCGGACGAAGGTTGATATATCTCTATACCTGTTAAAACGGAGTGGGGCAACAGATTTTTAATCTAACTATAATATCTCTCTATTAATTACAAATCTCGTTTTAATATTCTGGGAAAAATAGAGTACCCCGATTATTAGTTCAATTTTAAGATTCCTACTTAATTACACCAAACCAGATAGCATTAAAAAAGATAGGTTTATAATGTTCTGAAGAACGGTCAAACCCATGTTTTGTACCCTACTCTTAAAAGCAGAATATCTGGAAACATTTTTTTTGAATATTTATAAATAATTACACCAAATTTTAAACTACGAAGGATTTCGCCTGAATATTACCCATATGACTCTATTTAAGAGCTTCAGATGGTAAAAAATTGATGGTTTAAAACATCTGAAGCTTTTAAATTCTAAAAACTTAAGATACAACTGTTATGGTTTAAACCTTATACATGTATTGTACAACTACTTGAAATAACCGTCTTATATTTACTACAACTGTCAAAGATAAATTCTAAGGAAAATTTCAAATACAAAGGAGTGAAAAACACATAATACTTATAATTTTTTTTTTGAAAATAAGTGTCAAAAAAACAATTAGTTTAAAATTTTTATTAATCATACATCATCATCATCATACATATTATCGGCTTATTCGGTCACAAAATTGCCAATCGCGGCTTAATTTTTAATTATAATTATAAATTAAAAGTTGAGTGCAAAAGTAGGTCGAAATATTAATCGGCTTATTTGGTCACAAAATTACCACTCGCTGCTTAATTATTTATTTATAAAATTATTGAGTGCGAAAATCGCTCGAATTTTTGACACTAGTACTTACGTTTCTTCATCTTCGAAAACTCTTGCCTTCAATTTAATTAACACTATTAATTAAGAAAAGATTGTCATACATTGAATGATTTTAATCACAAATAATCCAGAAATTTTGCAGAATAATAAAAAATCCACTAAATCCTGCAACAGAAATCTTGTAGGAGTCTTCCTTTCTTTAAATTAAAGTTATTGTACTCTTTCAATTTATTTAAGTACAATTCCTTCAATCTATTGTAATCATTTCAGTTCTGTAAAATATAGTACATACTAGATTGGCCTGTACGTGTAATCGCGTAATCAACTGTGTACTCATTGCGCAAACGGGAATTACTCATTCCTTTGAAATGTAAAAAAACATTAACATGAAACTTCGCGATAAACTATATTTTTAGTATAACATCCCATATGCTGTTCGAACTGACCTTGGTTTAGTCAATTTGAACTGTCAAATCATTTATAATTTTTTTTATAAACGATAGGGTTGTGGATGTTATTAATATGTCTAGTAAGATACAGATTATTTAACATTGTTCAATATTTAAAATTTATGTTAATATTGTTTTGTTAAATTTGTGAGTAAAAATTAATTAAATTGATACAAATATCCATAATTTTTCATAATTCATATTTACATTTTAAATCGAAATATATGTCAAACAATTTTTGAAGTAATTTCAATAAATAATATTATAAATAAAAAAATGATTTACAATTTTTTTTTAATGTATATGTATGATTTAATTTTCAAATTAAAAGTATAACCTTGATTTAAAGGTTGAAAATCAAAGGATAATATGAACATCAGGATTATAGTTTCGGCGCTATCTCAAAATTAAAATCGGGCTTACGGAATTATATATATATAATTATATTTGGAAGATAGAATTCCAAAATAAAATAGTTTTTCAAAAAAATAAAATTGATGAATACGCAATTTCACTTAAAAATTAGTTTTTGCATTTTGCATATTGTTTAAGCTTTTTATCCAAAAGTTAAGAAAACTTTTTAATCAATTTTAATTAAATGTTTACAATTTATTTATTTTATAATTTTAGAGCAATATATGTATTAAAACATTAAGTAAACTTTTTTAAAATTTTAATTATTTTCCATTTAAATTAAATGAATCCTGCAGAGTAAACTCGGTTGAAAATAACAAGATTTCCATTATTCTTCAAGTTTAAAAAAAAAACAATTTTTTACTACATTTAATTGAAAAACTTTAATTTGTTTTTAAAAAAAAAAAATGTAAAAGTTTGAAGTAGGCTTGAAATTTAAAATTAAAAAGTTGAAATTTGAATGCAATTTAATTAAAAATCTACTGAATATTAAGTGTTAGTATTATAATCCTAAAAAGTTTTTGAGAATTTTCTAAATTTTGTATGACATATGTCATAGTTACTGTTTATGGATTTTTTAAAGTCTATACTCTATACATATTATATAATTTTAAAAAAATCTTTTTAGAGTAAATTTAAATTATTCTGAAGTCTTTTCGGTGCCAATATCTTGTTTAAACAACAAAAACTAAATTTTGACGTAGATTGCCAAGAAAACATTATTTTTATGAAAATATTAAAATAAAAAATATTTTTATTACAAAGCCTATAAAATTTTTGTACATTGTAGATAAGTTAACTGAAAAGCTGCCAAAATTTTTAAAAATTGTTGTATACTACAATTATTTTTAGTACGTTTTGAAAAAAAAGTGCTATTTCATTTCAAAGATTTCATTTCATTCCATTCGTTTGCCTGTTTTTTCGCCAGGATGCTTAAAACAGTTGTACACCGTTTGATACAAACTTGTGATTAACTACTGTGACAGGTATTGAAAAAAAAATTAATATCTTGAATCCATTATTTACTGAAGCCCAAACGTCACGGGCGTACAGACCGTCAAACTTTGAAAATGTCCTATGTTTAAATGTTTGAATAACATAAGATCTATAAGGTTTATCTTTTTTTTAAGCTCTAACTGTTCTACTGTTCGGCTAATAAGCCTGTCTATACAATAAGTTCATGTTGGAACAGGGGGTCAAATTATATTCGTGTTATTAGAATTGATCTTAATGAATTCCACATACAATTTAAACATCAGATAGTACTAGGTCTTATAACATGTAGAAACGTCGTAGATTTGAAATAAATACAATTCTATTTTTTGTTTATATTATAATAAAGTATAAGATAAATATACGGTGTTGCCATACAGTATTTTAATTTACCGTTATGCAAAACTTAACTTTCGCAAAATGTTGGATCCCTTATACTTTCCAAATAGTTTAAGTGAGGAACTTTAATTTTTGAAAAGTATTAGACCTATTGAAATAAGGAGGAATCATTTAATATATTATAATTTTGTTTGGTACTTTTACGGTTTAGAATCCGTTAACAACTAAAACGGTAAGAACGGTCACAAATATGTAACTTGTAATATGTAAAATAAGAATCCCAAACTTTAGTATCATATGCTCATGCTGGATTTAATATTATTCAAATATTAATATTTATCAAAACTTTGTTATATTTTGAAAGGGAAGAACAACTTCTTTCAGTAAACGTCTGCAGTTGCCTGTATTTAATTTCTAGTTTCTTCTTTTCTGACGTATTCTTTCCATATTAATTTTGTGTCAAGTATTATACCCAAATATTTCGCACTATTTTCATGTGATATTGCAACATTGTTTATCGTGACTGTATTATTTTGTTTGTAAGATCTACATATATCATTTAATTTAATTTTCCAGCTTCTGGTACCAACAATCATTTACGTTATGAGAATTCATCTATATCTCTTCTTAAATTTTTTCATATACTCTTTCATATACTCAAAATTATTTTTGAGCCTTGTTTAATTTGGGCTTTTTAAATAAACTCAGTTTTTTTTTTTAATATTTCTTTATTTTGTCCTTCGCTTATCTCATTTACATGAGAGATATAAAGCCATAATGCTTGAATCATTTGGGCATTACATTTTCAATAAATTTTTATTGACCATTTGGCTTAATAAAGTATTTCTATATAGAAATACATATTCCAAATATTATTTTGTTATTGTGCAAATTTTAAAAAAAAATTAAGATACTTGTTTTTAGTATTTGGAACTTGTTCAAAATGTATTAAAATAATTAATTCATAAAGCGTTATGATTAAGATAAAACAATAATCATAAAATGTTATAAATCTGTTGAAAATACCCGCTACAATAAAGTGAGTCACTATCTTGAATTTAATGACCATATTATATTTTTGATTTGATTCACATTTGAAGATGTTTATACCCGTATGACTAAAGGTCAAAAGGGTATACCAAATTTTCCATTAGGTTTGTGACGCAGAGAATTAGGGGGGAGTAAATATAGAATCAAGTGTATGGATTGGATCAGAATCGAAAAATAAATCGATTTAGCTATGTATGTCCGTCCGTCAAGAAAACTCAAAAAATAAAGGAGCTAGGGTTTTGAAGTTTTCACAAATTCGTTTTTATGCAATAGCCGTCATCGCTATTGAAACCCAGCCATTTTGGTCCTTGGGTTCGAGTCTTTGTCATACAACTTCTTCTTTTATATGAGCATAAATCTAAGCCTATTGAAGCTGGGTTTCTCAAGTTGTGCCAAAGATAATTTAGTGCTGTGGCCAAAGTTTCTGCAAAATTTGATTGGTCTATTGCAGTGGGTTCGAGTAGCTTTCATACCACTCCTTTTTTTATACGAGCATTACACTACACCTAATAAAGCTGTATGTTTGAAATTTTGTCAAAAGTAATTAACCGGCTGGTATAATGTTTATATTACATACTAATAAACTACAAACAACTAAAATCATAATTCGGTATCTAATTAGGCTTCTGAAAAGTTGGTTTAAGTATGTCAACAATTTGTAGTAAGTTAGTCTAGAGTGTTACAAGTTCGTTCAGTTGTTATAAAACTGGAAAATTCATATACCTTTTAAATTAATCTGCCCTTCCAAACTTTGCCAAATTGTACCAAGTTTTATGTCAAAAATCCTGTCAAAATTAATTACTCTTGATTTGATTATTTAATCAGTTATTGTTAATTCCTTGAAGTGGATGATATTTAATTTTATAGAAGGAAGAGGCTATCCCATAGGTTTATATACAAGAGACTATCCCACTATACCCAAGGAATAGTCTTCTCTCTTTGACGCAGACTTCTATCTCTCTCCTTCTCTGTTTTATTTCGATTTAAAACTGAATCTAATAACCACTGATTTTCAAACAACATTATACACCAGATTTAAAAAAAATATACTTATTTTATTATTTTTTATATTTTTATAATATTATTTAAACATCATTTCCTTATTTCCAATTTAATGAGTTGAACTGCTTGAATTTTAATTTTCGATGAACAAATTTAATTTGCAAAAGGGTAGAGGCTAGTAAATGCGATCATTTTATTTTATTGCAAATTAAAAGAAGAATTTGGAAAATTTTCAATTAACAATTAATTTTAAATGGATTTCCGAATTTGGATAAAAGAGTTTAAATGAATTTTAGATTATTAATAATCTAAATTATTAATAATAAACTAAAAAATCTAAAGGTATCTAAAAAATTGTAATAAAAATGAAATAATTAATAATTTATATAGCAATAAATAAATGACAAAATTAAACAGCTTATTTTTTTACCAATTTTATTCTTTTTTGTGCCAAAAACCGAGAACTTAAAAATAAAATGGTTTTTCAAAAAGCACATTTCCTAAGCTCAGCATTATTCCAAATTGTGTTTTTGGTAAAAGCTGCATTTTATTAACACTTAAATTATATGCTTTAAATAAAGCTTTTACTATATGTTAGAGATTGGATATAATTTGATTTTAGTCTGTGTCCGATTGCACTAAAATTTATAATAGCGGTACTTGGTAACATCACCAAAATTTCATATAAGAAAACTCTGAATGACAATGTCATTTGAAGATCAAATAGCTTATTTGAAAATTTTTCTGATATTTTGTAGTACTTTCCTAAAATCGTTATAATTTCACTCTGTGGCAGTATATCGGAACCAATTTCAATTTAGTAACTAACTCCAAAGGGTTTTCTACATTGTACAGGGTGGCGCAAAACGACCGATATGGTTTGAATGTTTAATAACTTATTTATTTAATCATTAATTATTATTATTTTTTTGTTATACAGTATATTAATGGGGAATATTTTTAGCTTAAGTAGAAAAACTATATCCCGCAAGTGGTGATCATTTTCGACTTCGCACATTCGTGCTCTTTGAAGTACATTTTCCATAACTTTTCGTAATTTTTGATCGCTGTTCTGTTGTGTACTGTTCCATTTCCAATTCCCCAAGTTTTCTTCACAAAATTCTGAAATAAAAATAAAAGATATAAATAAATTTAAAAAGTTAACGGTCGGCCCTGTACACACATAATTTCAAAAATAAAGCTTTTAAAATTTAGGGAATAAATATAGTTGCAGGTTTTAAAATACTTCGAATTTTAAGTTTTAGACCCCTTAAAAATGCAAAGCGGGGTAAACCACAAAAAAATAAAACGCACCAAATAAATTAAACGTCAAAGTGACGCAAGCACTGGGTCATCAGTCACCACCTTTACTTATAGAGTAACTCCAATAAATATAAAATAAAACTTAAAATTTCATTAAAATTTTTCCAATTCATTATTTTATAAGGTTTTTATAAATTTTCTTCTATAAATCAAACAAAAAATTCAAAAATTTGAATATTGTAAAATTGTTAAAAAATCATTCGTGTAGAATCTCTACTGTAAAAAGTAGGGTAATTTTTATATTTTAAAGATACAAATTCTACATATTTCATAAAATCAATAATTTTTTTTTACAAAGAATAAAAGAAGGAAAGGTAAGTTTGTCCGCCTCTGCTTAAAATCATCTGACTATTGATGGAACTGTGCCTTAACATTATTTAAATTTTTCTTACAAGTAAAAATTCTGATCACGTTTTAGGTTTCCTTCTGTTTCTTATCAATTTTTAGTATCGGTTAAAGGTTATGTTTTCACTTTGGTAAGTTTGGTTAGTTATTTAAAGTTTTTTGGAATATAATTTGGAATATAGATTGCCACATTATTAAGAAATATTCAATATTCAATTTTTTTTTTAACATCTTCAGAAATTAGGTGAAAATTTGAATTAAATAGAAATATTACAAAACCTCATAAATTGTTAAAAAATGGTTATTGAATTATGTAAATAGAATTAATATTACATATAATACCACGTGTTATTTGGTTGACATTTCATTTTGACAACATACGTTGTCAATATTACGGAAATGACAAATGAAAAAATTATTGTATTTATGTTATAAATACAATTTAAAATTACCCCCAAAGGGGTGTTTAGTTTAATATGTATTAAATTTTATATTTAATAGGCATTTATCCTTTAGTTTGAAATTTTTGCATTCCCGTATGGTGTTCTTTAATAAATTCTTTAATGTTTTTTTAATTTAAAATTTTTAAACCAATATTAAAAGAGATTAAGTAAACAAATCTAAAAACATATACATAAGTAATTGTAAAAGTAATAAAAAGTTTGGCGTTGATTGCAAAATTATTGTTGTTATGATTAAACAAGTGATGGAGGAAATCAACTATTTTAAAATAGCACTTTCTAAAATTTTATAATATTTAATTCTATTTTTGGGTTAATAACAAAAGTTTTTAACATGATTGTTTCGAAACAAGAGCTTCAATAAGAACTTCAATTAAGGTTTAAACTTGTAAAAATATACACGTCTGATTCCTAAGTTACTAGTATTGAATAAGAGTAAATTTTTAATTTAATGCTTTTAATGCTTATTGTACAAATCTAGCTCCTCACAGAATTCCAAGTATCTAAGTGAAACCGTTTGTATGATATAAGATGTTAAAAAATCGAATTTCTCATAACGGTATATTGTATAGAATGTGGACACTATAAATTTATTTTACTAATGACGCGAAGCGCGATATATTTAGCGAAATATCGAGCGATATATTTATAAACAAAAAATATGAGCCGCAACCGGCAATTTTGAGACCGAATAAGCCGATTAATATATATGATAATGATATAATCATAAAGCTTGTAAAGGAACTCTATTTTAAGGTTTCGGATTGAAAATTTACCTTATAGAACTTTTGTTACAACACTTTAAATATAGGATTTATCTGAGTTTGGTGGGCGTAGTCCCATAACAGATAAGTCAACATAAATAAATTGTTCTATTAAACACATTTATCTCGATATAGAAGTTTTGCAAATACCCGGACATACAGAAAGAAGGACAGACGGACAGAATTAAACTACATAGTATATAGGCACATTCAAAACTTTTTCAAAATATGCTTAAAACACTTCCTTATGTTTTTTTTTTTAAATATTTTGCAAACAAAGTCATAAATTTTAGATTTACAAAAAGTTAAACAAAAATATTTCCCATTTAATGTGCCGCCGTACAAGTTTCCAAATTTTTAAAATATCAAAAGAAATATCTATACAGAGGGTATCAGTGCCATCTTAAAGATTGTTGTCTGTTTAAAAGAAAAATAAAATTAAAAACGACATATGGTTGTAAATTAAAATACCTGACAAATTTGTAAATATTTATACATTTATTTAACAGGATAAGATGATGGTAACAGCAATTTTCTTGTTTACTTTAAAAAGAAAAATAAAAAAAAAATAAGTAAAAATTAAAAAGAATCTAATGAGATTTTCATTTCTGTATTATGAAGAAAATTTTTTAATTTTAAATAACTGCAGGTGTTATTGACTTTTGATTTTTATTTAATATTTTTCCATTCTATACGATACTGGAATAAAATGATGGAGGAATACTGTTCTTTACAGTTTTCATTTACATATAAGATCTTAAATGATGTCTTTAAATAGAAATTTTTACATAGCACATCTTGATTTAGATACATTTTTAATATTACTTATTTCAGCTTCCCTTATTTCTGGTTTGTTTCTGTTAAGAACTGAGGGTCATATTAACTGCAAAGCCAAATTAATTGAACTAATGCGGTTTTCCATGAAGGAACATTTTTTAAAGATTAATTTGAAGAAAAACAAAAGTTTAACAAGTGTTATGGGAACACTTTTCTGTTCATTTTATTTGTCTATCGACAGGAACAACAGCAAAAGAATTCTCATGATAACTAGAAGAAAAAAATCTTCCCTTTAAAATTAAAGGAAGTAAAACGAAGCAAACTTCTAGTAAAAACAGAACAATTATTACAACAAATACCCCTGGAGGTACAGTGAAATACTTTTTCAAGTACATAAATTGCGTTTCAAATAAAATACAAGGTGACTAAGCTCTTATTTTTATCTTTTTTTTTTAATTTTCAAGAAATTTTTATTATCTAGGTTATATATAATTTTAAAGGAAGTAAATGTTGAATGCTTAAGTAAAATGCCAGATGGCGTAACACAGCTTATGGAAATTCATTGGTCATGCGCTCATCTCGTTTATGGAACCATATTCCACCAAATGTGTTCCCCAAAGTTGATAATGTATATGTGTACGATTTAGCTAAATTTAAGAAGAACATTAACATCTTCTTCTAAATATCCCTTCAAATTTTCCCCATCCCCCATAATCCAAAAATTCCAAATAACTTCCAAAAATTCCAAATAAATCCTTCCATATCCTCATTCCTGTAAGCAAACTGTACATTTGTGTCACAGGTTCCCTCCTAAAGTTTAGTTCAAAAAGGGTTTGGTTTTGGTGTGTTAAAATCATACACTACCCAAGTAGTTTCGATTCCCTCGTCAAAAAAAAAAAAATAAAACTTACATATAGATTTAAATATTATTGTAATAAAGAAGCAACGTTCCTCTTTCATTAGTCTCGATTGTTCGCCATTATCTTAATTTCCTACCCAGTTTTTCGAATTCTAGATAGTTAAACAATTGCTATTCGACGCCTATATAGCTAAACAAGTCAAAAGTGCTGCAAGAAGAGATAAAAGAACATACTTTAACGATCTCGCAAATAAGGCGGAAACGGCTGCCATACACAACAACACAAGAGAGCTACATAAAATCGTAAACCAGCTCACTGGCAGAAGAAACAACAAAAATCACCCAATCAAGGATCAAAATGGTGAACTAATAACATGTCCCGAAGAACAAACCCGAATATGGAGACAACACTTCGCAGAATCCAGTAATAACAACGACCCCAACTTAGAAGAAACCAGACCAGAAAATCGCACAAATAATAACAATTACAACATCAGAATAAATAAACCATCCAAAGCAGAGATCAAAGAGGCAATAAGAAAGCTAAAAATAAACAAAGCAACAGGCGAAGATGGGCTCCCAGCAGAAATTATAAAAATAGATCCAGAAACATCAGCCGAGCTTTTAGAACCTCACATCACAACAGCATGGGATGAGGGCAGACTACCGGTCACATGGAAAAATGGAATAATCATCAAACTTCCAAAGAAAGGTGATCTGACCAAGTGCGACAACTGGAGAGGCATAACAGTGCTAAACACAATCTACAAAATTATGGCAACAATAATACAAACAAGGCTGCAAGAGAAACTTGAGAACCAAATAAGAGATGAACAAGCAGGTTTTCGTCCCCATAGAAGTTGCATAGACCAGGTTAATACGCTCAGAATCATCGTTGAACAGTCAATAGAATGGCGAGCCCCATTATACCTGGTTTTCATCGATTTCAAGAAAGCGTTCGATTGTATAAGCAGAAAAGCCATATGGAAAGCACTTAGAAACCGAAATGTGCCGGAAAAAATAATAGATATAATACAGAACATGTATGAAGAGACACAACTCTCAGT
Organism: Dolichopus griseipennis; assembly: GCA_963082915.1. Lineage (NCBI taxonomy): Eukaryota > Metazoa > Arthropoda > Insecta > Diptera > Dolichopodidae > Dolichopus > Dolichopus griseipennis. Next base: position 121,033 of record CAUJBZ010000161.1, read on the forward strand.
ACTCCACAATGGTAATACCAGCGAACCATTCACCACCAACATAGGAGTAAAACAGGGTTGTCCACTGTCACCAATCCTCTTCACAGTAGTGCTAGATGACATAATGAAAGAGATTAGTACCAAAAGAACTGGATTAACATGGAATCTCTTCAGGCAATTAGAAGATCTGGACTATGCCGATGACATCTGCCTGCTATCACACACAATAAATAATATGCAAGCTAAAATAGACCATCTAGCAACATTAGCTCGAAGTGTGGGCCTGGAAATAAATATCGAAAAGACGAAAGCGATGGCCATTAACATCAACAACCCACGCCGTCCGGTGATAAACAACACACCAATCGACTATGTAGATAATTTCCACTACCTAGGCTGCATCATAAATAACAGCGGTAACATAAACGCCGACATCGAAAGCAGGATCAAAAAGGCCAGGGCAATGTTCGGTCGCCTGCAGCCAGTATGGAAAAGCGCACAAATGTCCAGGGGGACAAAATTAAGGATATTTGGAACCTGCGTAAAGACCACCTTAACATATGGAAGTGAAACCTGGTTAGTTACAAACAACATCACACAGAAACTACAGGTCTTCATCAACAAATGTCTAAAGATAATATGCAGAATATACTGGCCGAACATAATAAGTAACCAGGACCTATGGAAACTTGCCAAAACAGAACCAATTGGGCAAGAGATCAAAAGGAAGAAGTGGAAATGGATAGGGCACACACTGAGAAAACCGCAAGATAGCATAGCAAGGGAAGCACTAGAATGGAACCCACAAGGAACCCGAAGACGAGGCCGCCCTAATAACACCTGGAGGCGAACGATTTCGGAAGAGCTAGTTTCAATTGAGAAAACATGGGAGGATGCAAAGATAACTGCTCCAAATAGAGTCAGGTGGAGATGCCTAGTAGATATCCTATGCTCCCAAGAGGAGTAATAAGGAAAAAAAAAAAAAAAAAAAAAAAATTCGACGCCAGGTGTTGTTGGATCGACTTCGTCTGCGACTATCTTAAGTATTCTATTGCAATGTAGAATTTTCAATAGATACAAGTATTCTATTTTGTTTATATTATAATAATTATATATTTGAGTTATATTGTATTCTATATCTGTAAGATTATTCAATTAAATTATTTTTCTACATTTTGTATTTGTTTATATTTTTATATTACTGTATTTTTATTGAAGATATATAATTATTAATTATTGATTAAGCTATTTGAACCCAATGGCGAATGGTAGCTGAGTCGAGTGAAAAACCAAATATGCCAGTTTTTTTCATTTTCACTCGGATTCGAAACCGAGCCTAGCGCGCGAAAGGTCGGCAATCTAACCACTGGGCCACACACCGGATAATAATTTATAATAATTTCCATAATACTTTACTCAAATAAAGCTAATTTCAACTTCGTTTATTTCAAATAAATTTATAGGGTTCCAGAATTGGTTTGGCCCTAACTTTTAAAACTCCAAAAACCTGCTTGTCTTATTATATGCTTGTCAATCTCTAAAATCTTAGTATCATTAGTTTTGAAAACTTTTAAATTGACTCTACAAATTTGAATGGCATTTACCCCAAAATCATGGTCTGATTCTAATCAATAACAACAGAGAACCCAGAAAACTAGAAATACCTCTCAGTTATGATTAAAAAATAGTTTTCCAAGGAAAGTATCCTTTCTTTATCCTTTTCAAACATCAAAAATACAACTTTGAATTTACTCTTTTTGTTCTTTTGCATATGCCAACCTAGGCATGTGGGCCGTCGTGCATACAATTTCCAATACTTTCTATTAATTTATAATTGTTTTTATAATTTATATTTTAAATTATATTATTTTTATTTTAAATTATTTTTCAATTCGCACTCCTTCGGTTAGTAAGTTAATTGTTTACCCACTATCCCACCGAGGCTCCTGATAACTTTGCCCTTAAATTTTCTTTTAATGAAAATTGACATAACATTTTGTTTTAAAGATTAAAGAAAAATAATTGCCAGCAGTGTTAGGACCTTATTTAATAAATATAATTGATATCACTAATTTTATATATTTAATTCTTAAGTTAAATATTTAACTTTTAACATTTCTTTTTTTTGTAATTAAGTTAATATTAAAAAAAAAAGGAGTTGAATGTTTTTCTTTCATTATTTAAATATTAAAAAATTTTTCATATTATTTTAAAAAAAAACAAAATATCTAAACAATATCAACAAAAGAAAACTTTTAATTAAAATGACATAAGGACGAGAAAATATACTTATTTGCGTAATAAAAAAAAAAAAAAAAACAAAAAAATAAACAAACAAAAAAGAAAAGAATTTATAGTATAATTTTCCTTAAGTTAATACACAACTTTTGTTCTAATGTAAAGTTTTTAATTAAGGATAAAACTTATGAACGTTGTTACCCGTATAAAAGTGCAATAAAAGTACAGTATAATTATTATCCTTTTTTTGTTTTTTTTTTGCTAAAAGGATAATAACAGGAAAAAATTGTTTATATTTTATTTTATACTTCATAATGATAATGTTTAGGTAGGTACTCTTTTTTATAGCTATAAATTCTTAAGTGTATAACCTATGGTAAATGCACGTCATTCTATAGGTAGTAGGTATCAATGTTGGTAACAAAAATTTGTTTTGTCATAAAATCTGATTAATTTCTTTTTTTGATGAATTTTATATGTATATTCTAATGCGTATAATATAGTACCACAAACACATTCATTCATTCGGTTCATTTTGTTAAGATGGAAACTGTAAGCAAGAAAACCACTAATGAAATAAAAGTAAGTCGAAGCAACCAACATATAGTAATACCATACACCTGACAAATTCAATTGTCAGTTAAATGAACCCTCATTGTAAAGCGAAGTAAACCCGACAGGACTTTCACGGCGCTTTGTACCAAATTTCAATTTACTAACTTTTGTTAATTCTGAAGACATTATAGGTGTAGGAGGCATGAGGCAGGTATCCGAACCACTACTTTCATTCCTCTCAAGTTTCAGAAACATAAAGAAAACAGGAAAGCAACACTCTTGTATCAGATTTCAAGTTTCTATCTTTATTAATTTCGAAGATATGCTTATTAGGTTTCGGGAGGCGTGTGGTAAGTACCAAAACCACGACTCAATTTTTATAATTTGACGTTTCTAGGGTTCTTAATTTGGAAGATATGCTTATAAGTTTTGGAAGGTGTGTGGCAGGTATCCGAACCACCCCTCCAATTGATCCCAACTTTCAGAAACTTAAAGTAAATGAAGAGGAACACACTTGTACCAAATTTGAAGGTTTTATCTGTATTAGTTTCGAACTTATCCTCGTTTGGATTTACATAGATCGAAGCTTCCAGAATCCGTATTCATGGTCCAATTTCACGCACATGCAATCCCGCCTTTCTTTCGTCATTTAGAATTTCATTATCAAGATAGCATCAATATTTTGGGAGTAATCGTATTTACAGGAGGGCAAACGGAGATCGCTAATTCGAATGAGGAGGTGACGCTGATCAAAATATTTAGGTTGCACCCTTTCGGTGGTTTTAAGTATCATACAAAAGTAAATATACCCTTATTTTAGATGAAGGGTATAATAATTAAAACGTTCACAAAATATATGTTTGTACATTATACACCACTTGTTGCAGGAATCCAAATTAAAAAATTATTTTATACCATACATATTTACCTCCAACTTTTTGTAAGTGCACTAAAGTGAAAATTAGTAAAAAATTTATACTAAATAGAAATGCAAGTTTCATTTAGGAAATGAAATAATGTAAGTTAAGGGTAAATATTAATTTTGTCGTATATATAAACTAAAAAAATTGTACACACATGTGTAACATTTATATATGAATATGTTTTAATTAAACCAGAAATAAGTGTTTTTTTCTATTTATAAAGGTCAATTCATACAGTGACGACGCAGTACAATATTTTTTATTTTTCTATGCATTTTTATGAGTATATCCACAATGAACGACAAGAACCTCGGTGATTTTTTTATATTGCTGTCCGATTTTTGTTGTAAAAAAATTTATACATACGTGATATTTTTAGTCGGTATAGTATGTATACAAAACACGGTGTTGGAATCTCTGTGATTTTCCTACTTTATAGCATAAATAGAAAGTAAAGTATCTACACCGCACTGCGTCGTCACTGTGCCGGTCTAATGTGAATCGACCTTAATAAAATATGAAATATTCTGACAAAAAAATTACCTAAGGTAAATGTTTTTTAATTTGAATTTTCAATTGTTTACATAAAATTTCTCATACGCAATAACATCAGAATGCATTTAAAGTAGTTAATTAAACGTTAGTTGAAGGATTTTTTAACAATTTTTAATTTGTGGTCCAATTTTACTATGCCATTTTCTTGGACCTTTTGCTATTATATGATGCTAATGGGTAGTTCTGACAAAAAAATTTAAAATTACGAATTTTAAAACATCTTTTGTTTTTATATACGATGGTTGGTGGAAAGCATGGAAACTCACCCTAGAATCACTGTAAGTGGTTCATCCGAATAGTATTGGACTTTGACCAACTAAAACTAACTCCTATATTAGAACTAAAACTTGAAATGAACCTTAAAACCATAATGTATCGGAAAGTGGGTGTAAAATTTTCGATTTATTGGAAACACATTATATGGTATTTGATTCCACAATTGCGACGTACGCATAGCAAACGAATCCCCATCTTACTAATTCAACGGTATATGTTGTACTTTTTATCACGGAAAAACACGGAAATGTTCAATGGTACAAAATTACCAATATTTAAAATCTGCGTAAAAGTCATATACGTACATATGTAAGTGAACCCTGGCTAGTAACGAACAACATCATATAGAAACTACAGGTCTTTATCAGTAAGTGTTTAAAAATCATATGCAGAGTATACTGGCCAAATACAAAAAGTAGCAATCACCTATGAAAGCTTGCCAAAGTAAAACCAATTGGGAAAAAAGAAAGCCAAAAGAAAAAATCGGAAATGGATAAGGCACACAGCTAGAAGCCTCAAGAATGCATAGCAAGGGAAGCTGTACCCATAAGGAACCCGAAGACGAGACCGACGCAATAACACCTCAAGACAAATTATATAAAAAAAACTGATCTTAACTGGAAATACATGGGAGGAAGCTAAAATAACTGCGCCGAATAGAGTCAGGTGGAAATGCCTAGTGGATAAATTTTGTTCCCAAGAGGAGCAATTAAGGAAAAAAAATGGGTCGGGGACCAGCTACACATTTCCGAAGACCTTAAAGCATATCTTTAAAATTAATAAAGATAGCAACTTGAAAAAATGTAGAAGCTTCAAATTTGGCACAAGGGTGTCCTTTACTATCTCTTGCGTGTCTCCCTAATTTTGGATCAATTGGAGTGGTGGTTCAGTACCCCTCTTAGACCTCACAAGTTTTAAAAGCTTATAATCGAAATTACTAAAAATAGTAACTTAAAATTAAGATAGAAGGTTCAAATTGTGTACAAGGGTTAATTAGTACTATAAGTACAGCGCGGACTGTATAAGAGCGTAATCAGACCAAGGGTACGGATTCTGAACCTTTTAATCGGTTTCAGGGCTAACGAACATATATTAAAAATCACGATAGCATAAAATTTTGTGCTGTAGGTTATTGGTAATGAAACTACGGCGGCGATTGTGTACGGTGAGGAGTGAACAATGGGTTCGGAACTTAGAACTTTTTGATCGAATTTAGGCCAAACTAGCATAATACCGAAACCAATGAAGATAGAACCTCCAAATTTAGTATCAGGGTGTTGTTTTCGATTCCCTTAGTCTCCTTGAAATTTGAGCCCAATTGGAGTAGTGGGTGGGGACCAGCCACTCAGTTCCGAGGACCTTAAAGCATATTTTTGAAATTGATAAAGATAGTAACTTGAAATAAATGTAGAAGCTGCAAATTTGGCCCATGGGTGTTCTTAACTATTTCCTGCGTGTCCATCTAATTTTGGATCAATTGGAGTAGTGGTTCAGTACCTCTCTTAGACCCGCCAATGTGTAAAAGCTTATCATAGAAATTAATAAAACTAGTAACTTAAAATTAAGATATAACGTTCCAATTGTGTACAAATGTTAACTAGTATTGAAAGTATGACGGGGACTGCATATGGGCGAAATCGTACCATGGTTTCGGGTCCTGGAACCCTTGAAAAGTTCAAGGGCTAACAAACATATATCTTAAAAACACCATAACTCAAAAAATAATGCCGCTATTTTGATGAAATTTAAACTCTAGGTTACAAGTAAGGAAAGTACCATGGGAATTGGTTCTGGTCGAGTTTAATTTCGAAGCCAAAGAATATATTTCCTATGTGTCCCCGAAATTTATACTAAATTGTAGTGGTTCAGCTATGTTCAAAGGTACTTGCTGCATTTATGTAAAACTTATTTTTATATTTAAATGAATTATATGAAAAGGTCTAAATTTGTAATTGTATTTTAGAAATATATTTATTGCATATTTTGCTTTTGTAAGCTTTTCTATTAGGCATATAAACTAACCATTTAAAATAATTGCTATTTTGAAAAATTTGGATTATATATTATGCTTTGATTATCTTTTTATCACAAAATTTAATAATTAGAATTTTTTCATTTTGTAATTGAATTGGAATAAATATATTTTCATTTATTTCAAGTTTTTTTGTTTTTTAATATTTTTAAATAGATAAATTAGTAAGAATTTGTAATATTTTTTAATGGATCGTGTAATTAGAAAATGTTTTTAAGTATTATACAGTTAATTTGGTTAGCTATGTATTACGATCAAATAACAACAGCTTTTATGGTGTTAAAATGACTTATGGATATGTCCTTAAATTTGAACCAAATAGGTGTAGGGTATTTCTAAGTCGGTTGCACCGACTGACTGTTTCTTTACTTGTTATGCTTCATTTTTGCCCACTGCTAAACATTTTGTATTTGTAACGGAGTGTATTTTAAATATTCTGCATGTAAGTTGGATATGGTATAATCGAAAACATTAAGGACTCAATACTTAATAAAAGATTTATATAATTTGCTCATGAAAATATATCAAATAAATATAATATGTAATATATTAACATATGTTTACATTTGATATTTCAGTATTTTCGACTTAGAGTATTTTGTGAAATAAAACATTTTATGTACAAAAAAAATTAATATGAACGTGTAAAATAATTCTGCATTAGAAATACATAACAATAAATTAAGTAATAATAATTATTATTATATAAATAACGATCCGACAAAAGGCATAATGGTAAAGGCGGTGCCCTTAATTTGCAAGATCTCGGGTTAAAACCCCTGTCAGATCTTATATATCTAATAAAAAAATACCCTAAAATTATGTAATTATGTGGTAATAGTTTATTTCGTAATACAAAACAAGATTTAATATAATTTAATAAAAATATATAAGTAACTAATTCTTGGCTAAGATAAGAAATGGCACACAAAATTAACCTTTGTGGATTACTCGTAATCAACGGCTTAATGGTTATAACAATTATAGAAACTGAAGCTTAATTTAAATAGACTTGGTGAATGCTATATACTCCTTTCTGGAGTGGAAAAGGACTGTGCAGAAGAAAAATAATAAATTATAATGAATTATTAATTGTTTTTTATTTTGTAAAACTATAGATACAAATTTAACTAACATTATGAATAAATAAACTTTACATAATACACTATTTATAGTGCATTCTTTGGTAAAATTTTTATGCTTCTACAGAATAATAGTAAATGTCTATACTAAAATTGCCTTTACGATTGTAACGCATTCAATTAGACATTCTGGATATGGAAAAGTATTTATATTCTTGCCCAATATTACATTCTGAACTGATTTACCTATGTGTGTCTGTCTATCCATCTGTCCGGATGTCTGTCCGTCAATTTTACTGATAACTATAAGAGCAGGAACATACAAAATATTCTTGAAGCTTTTTGTGGCTTTAGGTTCACTTTTGGGGAAATATGATCAAATATGTGGGGGCACGAAACATAGGAACAGGTTTTTTCTTATAATTGTTTATACAATTAAGCGAATCAAATAATGGAGTAGCACATATCTAGAGTGCAAACATTAAGTTTCAAATATTGATTCAGCAAAAATTAATAGTTAAGAAAATAATATTAAAGGCAGAATGATTGTTCAATGCATTTTAAACAATATCACACGTTCGTATGAGTATCTCAGAGTTGACTCAGTCAACTACACACTCTGTATTATACCCGTTTAATGTCATATCAAAAAGTAACTAAATTTGCCATACCGTTTGACGTTTGTGACAGGAGGTTCTTTTTTATATGAGTATATTTTCATCATAACACTATATTTAATAAAACAGGGTGGTCTAAATTAGTCTAGTCTACTCAATTCAAACTTTAATTAGTCTAGTGCAATAACTTCGAGTAGGTGCCATACAACTTCTTTTCTTAATATGAATATACCGTAATATATAACTAAAGTTGAGTATATAAAATTTCAGTGTTAAGTAGTTTGCACAAAAAATAGTTAGTCTAGTGCAAGAGTTTCGAATAGCTGCTAGCAGCTTATATATTTTCTACATATATAACTCTGAGTTTTATAATTTGTGTATCAATTAATTAATCAAAGTAATTGACCGGATGTTGAAGGATCTCCGTATGAATGTTTATTTCCTATTCTCGAGGATATCCTAGAGTTGACACAGTCTGCTTTAATCCTTGTTTATTATCCATTAATATACAACCATTATACAACCCACATTCAATATATTTTCATCATTTTATTTTATGGAAAAACATTAATATTTGTCAAGAGACCGCAATATTTTTCCGCGCATTTTTCACATATATTTTTAGTACATTTTCAAAAAATTTTGTAAAAATGTACCTATATAGTTTCACTCTGTCCGTCCGTCCGTCCGTCCCTTTTTACGTACGATTGACAAAAAAATATCAGCAACGGGTAGGTATTGCAATAAAAATAATTTAATGTTAAAACTTTTTTCTATTACCTCTCCCGTTACGGAGCTACAGCCCCTCAAAGTCGGAAAAAGCCCTATATTTAAATAGTTATAACAAGAGTTCTATAAGGTATATTTTCAACCTGAAAACGGTAAAAGACAGCTGCTTTTATAAGCTTTACGAACTTTTAAAAGCCAAATGTATATGGTTACCATTCGGTATTAAAATTTACCGTTATCTAATACTAAGTTTTGCAAAATTTTTGGCTCTTCATAACTTCTGAACGGCTTAATCTAGAAACTTGAAATTTTAGGAGAAGCTAGATCCTTAGAAATAAGTAGGAGTCAGTTAAGAATTTTTTTTTGTTACGCCCCCTGTTTAAGAGCTGTAAGGGGTCCAAAACCTTAAATTTTGCTATAAATTTAGCTTTTAAACACCTATAGCTTGAACACCTGTCAATATTTTTTTTTATTTATATACAAAATTGAAAGCTCCAAAACGAAAGTTTCAACCAGTGTCAAAGGTTTTTCTTAATTTTGACTTTGTCTGTCCGTCTGTCTGTCCGTATGTTTACACAAAGTTTTACACCGTTCGAAATAGAGAGAAGAAATTTTTACTACGAGAAAGTATTGCAAAAAAAATAATTTCATGGAAGAACTTTTTTCTGTAGCCCCACCCGTTACGAAGCTACAGCCTCTCAAATTTGGAAGAAACCCTTTATTTAAAACGTTATAACAAAAATTCTATGAGGTATTTTTTCAATCTGGAAACGTCGAAAGATAGCTGCTTTTATAAACTTTACAAACTGTTAAAAAACTTATTCATTGGGTTGCCATCGGTACTAAAATTTACCGTTATCCAATACTCAATTTTTGCAAAATTTTTGGGCCCACATAATTTCTGAACGGCTCAAGCTAGAAACTTGAAATTTTGGGAGATGTTAGATCCTCAGAAATTAGTAGAAGTCGGTTAAGAAAATTTTTTTGTTGCGCCCCCCTTTTAAGAGCTGTAAGGGGTCCAAAATTGAAATTTGGCTTTTTTTAAGCACCTGTAACTTGAATACCTGTCCAAATTTTTTTCTATTAATATACAAAATTTAAAGGTCCAACATTATATTTTAACATATGTTAAGTATTTTTCTTAAATTCAAAAGCCGTTCTTTAAATTGAAGAAAGTGTCTCTCAGTTTTTTCCATTTTTGCTTAGATAGTAAAATTCTAAGTAAAATTCCAAATTTTGGTTTAATTCCTAGAACCTAAAAAAATGGAGGGAGGGAGGGGGTGGTGAGTGAGATTAGATCCTTTGGAAATTTGGTAACCTTCCCCATTGAAGAGCTATTAGAACTTAAAAATTAAAAATTTACTATTTTTACAAGTAAGCAGTGACTTCCCCATAGTATATATTTCCAAAAATAAACTGAGTTTTTAACACAATATAATTTTGAAAATGTACTTTTTTAAAAACCCTTGGTTTTTTTCATCACTTGTTTATTGTTTTTTCATGAACTCCATTTTAATTCAATTGAAAATTCATTTTCAATAAACGTTCGATATAGGATGACATTTTTTATTTGTTTTTTGCTTACAAAATATTTTCTATAGTTAATGGCTTTTAATATCAAAACCATTCTATTCCCATTATGTAATAAATTGTCAGTTAATTTTCAGTTATTTTTTTTTTTTAATCGATGACTGTCCATAAACCGCCAAACAACAGCTCCACAACAATATTGATATGAAAATTAAAAAAAAAAAAATAAAAACAAATTTCAAAATATTGAAGCAATTAACTGGGGAAACTGTCTCTATGTTAACTTTTTATATTGAATCAATAAAACAACAACTCAATTTTAATTTAGAAAACAGATATTTGAAATTTTTTATATGATTCACAACAGGATGCGAGTCATGAACTGTAATGCAATGCAATGAATAATTTAACATAAAAGAAAACTATTTTCTAATTAGATTTTATGAATTGGAAAACTCAAATAGAAAATTGATTGTGTACAAGGAAAAAAATTTTCATTAAATGTCAAAAATGAATTTAAAATAAAAAATTTAATCAAAAAATATATTTGCAAATTATTCACCTTAATTAAATTTACGGGTCAATGGAATATTTGGAAAATTACATAATTAATTCTTACATTTCAGAAAAGGATTAGAGTTGCTTACAACAAGTAAGAATCATCTGTAATTTGAAAACACCATCGACCTCTTCTTCTACTTTTTGAATAGGCGTAATAATATTTTGGATCATTTCTGAACAATAAGTCTGCCAAATCATGATCAACTCTTTTTAGTGATTTCGAGTGCACCTATATTGGAAATGTACTTAGAAAATCTTAATATATCAAATTGTTCGTGCATTGCTTTTCACACTTATGAAAGAAGAAAGCTCATCACACCTAAGCTACCCCTCATAGTTAGTTAGTCATATTAGCCATCATAGTTAGTCATATTTACAACGTATGTTCCAGATGGTTTTTGTTATTTTCTTTTGTGTTAGCGCTGGAGCTGCAATACAACTTCAAGCATTTTTTATACCAACAACTAGTTTATAATCCTCTAATCACCACAAAATACTCAAAGTCAAACGACTATGACCACCCTAATTTTTTATACTTGATGCCCCTTGAGAATTGAGTTGACTCTATTAACAGACTTGGATTTTGTTAACCCATATCGGTCCAACGGTTGTTCAAAAAGAAATTTGGAAATAAATTACATCTAATTTTGCGAAGTTCTGCTTTGGCCAAAAACAAAGTCTCAAAAACATTTCGAGTCAAGTTCTTGTAACCCTTTGCGTCGCAACCATTTTTTAAAATTTTTTTCGCTATTCTTGCTGTAAATTAGAAACGGCTTGACCGATTAACTTCAAATTTTCTATACGTGGTGCTCTTTGAGGTGCTCTTTGAAGTCTTTTAAGGACCTATGACTCATTTAGTGAGGACGTCATTTTTGATTTAAGAAAGTCTACATATATTCGAACCCACAACTAATTTTATATAATTATAATAAATATTTGTTTTTGTATTACTAATAAAATAACCTTTCAACTGAGAACTGTTAAAGGGAGTTATGACCACCCACTCTGTGTCAAAACTCTAAGGGTTATAAGACCCATAGGGAGTGATGGCTCATTGCTATGAGTCCGGTTTTTTTTTTTTTTTTTGCGAGGAAATGGAACGCTCGAAAGCCACCCATTGAAACTGTGTGGTATTTTGTTGGGCAGTGTGCGACTTTAACGCACCCAAACCACACCCTTTTTGAACCAAACTTTAGGAAGGAACCTGTGATACAAATGTACAGTATTAAATGCGTCATAAGTCCCTAAGGGAATTATGACGCTAGGAGCTATGACCGTGCACCCTTTTTGATAATATCGCTGACTCTATTAAAAGACTTGGAACTGTGTTAACCCACATCAGCACAACAATTGAAAATACCGTTTATACATTCTAAAAATAACAATTACACTATTTGTAATTTTCGCCTTAATTTTTCCCAATAAAATAAACTTAAATTATAGACCCATTGATAGAACCAAAAACTCGCAACGGGTATTAGCTAATAATTATATAAAATTTTACATACATTTCACTATCCACTATATATATTTACTTCCTAATATTATATTCAATTTGATTACATTATTTTATTATTTACATAATAATAGTCTACACATTGATTTTACCGAAGAAAGATGTGGCAAATTTGAAATAAGGATTTACTAAATATAAGGGTGTCCTGAATTTTTAAAATTTATGTAAAACTAAGTACTGGTATTGCCATTAACACTTTTGCTATATTTTTTAAGTATTGAGTTTTTTATGAAGAAAGAAAATAGAAAAGGACAAAATATATGTAAAATAAAATGAAGAGAATATTTCTATTTTCTGCAGAAAAATAAAATTCTGGAAGATCAGAAGAGCAAGAGAAATGATGAGTAAGTTATAGGCTTTCAACAAATTGAACTAATTTTAAGGCAAGAACAGTAAGGAATAAAGAAAAATTAAAAATAATTAAAAAGTAAGTTGAGAAAAGAATAGCAAAATAGAACCCAAGTAAAAACAAGTTAAGCTAAACCGGTCAACTAAGGGATACAATTATATTCCATTGAAGGGTTAGTACATACTACAAGTAAAAGCTAAAATATTTTTAAATACCTACATAACAATTGTTTAAAATGGTACTAGAGAATTTAATAACTTACTCTTTAATTATTTATTTTTTTTTTTATTTTTATTGAATTTTTAATTAAGAATTGAAATAACTTTAAGTTTTGTAACAAATCATATAACTATAACAACCAACTAAACTATTTATAATTCTATTAGACCCACAGCGAAATAATTTATATATATATGTTGTAAATCTATTCTAAAATTTATTATTAAGATTTTGAAATAAAAAAAAAAAAAAATTTATAATACTTGTTTAACACGACAACTCTTTCCCTTACCAGTACCGAACCTGCTTTTAGAGCTAATTTAATGGAAATTCATTAAAGTTGTGGGCATTCTATGCTAGTTAGTTTGAAAATTTATTTTAATTTATACTAACGTACATTAAACTAAAGAAAATTATGCACTTTTGCAGAAGGAAATGATTAACGCGATTTCGAACCCTGGCCAGACCTCTTGAATGAAAAGTTGGGATTCACTATATTCGGAATATGAATAAAAATATGACTTTTCCAATTATAAGACCTTTTATTAGAATAAATTAAAAAATTAAAGCAGTTTCAAAATATTTCAAAAATCTTCTGAGCAAAACGTGAAGTTTATAATACACCATCATTAATTAGTTTTGTTAGAGTAGACACGAGTAAAAACTTTTCAAACTCAATTAAAAAGTTCATCTCCTATTAACTTTTTTAATAAAAAAAGACTATGTAGATGATTCTTATAATAAGTCAAATAACTTTCATTAGATTGGTTAAAGTATTGCATTTCTTTCATGTTTAATCTTTTTTAAAAATCCAATAAAAAAAGAAGTTGTATAGAAGCTTCTTGAACTCCAAACCTAGGACTCTTTACTTTTTGAGTTTTCGTGTGGATCAACTCTATTCCAAATCGTCCCTATGTTTACTCTATCCCTAACTATTGTTATGATTTTTACTTTTAGATTTTTGTGCATGTTCAAGCTTTCTCTACTCTCTATTTAATCTGCGTAACCTCCCAACTCTCTTTCAGATTCTTCTATATTACAAACTATAACATGCAATTTTGCTTTTATGTTAAAACTTTGTTTTTTAAAAAAAAGCAGCAAAGAACTATTTTTAATTGAAATTTGAAAAAATTCCTTTGTACAGATTTAAATAGTTTTGTTTTATGAGTGGAAAAGTTTACAGAAAAAAACATGTTATCCGATTAAATAAATTATTTTCTTTAATTAAATTTTGTACAACACGTTACAGAAAAAATCTGAAAAAGGACAATGCAAATTAAAGCCACAGAAATTTGGCCATTTTGACCCAGAATTCTTTTCAAATTTGCCTATTTTCAAAGGGATTTGATGTTTTTTTAATTAGCCCCATTTCTTGGAATCCAGTTGTCGGATCCAGATATTTTAAAAAAAAAGTGCCCATTGATTTCAAACAACAATAATAATTTAAAAAATTCGACTTTTAAGTGTGTCCTGAAAAAAGCCTCCAATAAGTAGTATTTTACATGAAATAAAACAGTAGTCAATGTAACACTATTGGTTAAGGTATTTTTGTAAAATGTGACCAATAGCATTTTCTTAAAATCGACTTTTAAAAATGACTCTAATGACATTTAAAAATAGACTTTTAATTTAATTGTGACAGCTCCTTATGTCAAAAAATAGATAGAGTTGTAAACATTAAATTTGCCCCAACGGCCCGTTGTGCATCCCACTTTCAATATTTTCTATCAATTTATAAGTAATATTATTTATTTTGTTTATATTATATACTTGTATTAAATTACATTCGGTAACCATGGGGATTTGTAAAAATAATGATTTTTCAATAAATTTTTTCAATTAAAAAAAATCATGACCCGTACGGGAATCGAAGCACACCCCTTCAGTTATCAGCCAAATTCTTACCCACTTACTCACCGAGGACCCAATAAATGTTATTAGTAAACAGTTTTATCGTAAGCTAACTGTGGTTAATAACGACTTAGTGAAATTTAATAATTAAAGACCATTGCAGTTGAATTTAAGTTAAAACTTTACAATTTAGGTAATGTAGAGGACATCTGTGTTTAAAATTTGACAAATGTAGTAATCGTAATAAAATTTTAAGAAGTTTAAAATTTTAAAATGTTTCAAACTTCCTATCTGCTTTCAATTAAAATGAAACTCTTAATCACTTTAAAAAATCTCAATTTTCATCACTGATATTAAAATTAATCTTTTTTTTTTTTTATATTTAAAACATTTTTCTCATAAAAAGTTTTATATCTGTCCTTTTGATTATAATATGCAGTGCTACACACATAAGATTCAATTTATTTTAAAGATAATATGTTGAAAATGTTAACATGAAATTTCAATTTAAATTTTTAAACTGTTTCGATTTTATGTTTGGTTTTTTGTAAAAATTTTCGCATTTGTAAAAAAAAAATTAATTTTACTTTTCAAGGATTTTCATCCTTTTGACAGGACTTTATTATAAAAAAAAGAGAAGTGTTTTAATTTTTACAACAGAAACGTGATAGTTAAAATTTTTGTAATTAAAAAAACATTGGATGTAACTCTAAAAATTTGATATGATGACATATCAATGTTTTATCTTTATATAAAATATACATATCTGCTTTGTGGTCACATATTATTACTAAAATTTTTGAGTGTGTATGTAATGTAAAGAAAAATTACAAAACAAGTGTTTTTTTTCAATTTATAGTAAAAACAAACCCGAAAACTTTCCTTTTATTGAAATTAATGAAAAATTCAACTTGTTATATAATATAATCTAGTAAAATCTGTAATTGTGCAAAATAATCCGAAAAAAAAAATGAAATAAAAATCCGTTTCCTGTAACCCCATCCATTACAGTGCTACAGTCACCCAAAGTCCTCCCTTGGATTTAAAAAATTTCCTATATTTTAACACCTTTGTGTAAATTTTTTCAAGGCTTAATGTCAATATTCACGTTAAGTTTTGACGTTCACGTTATATTTTGACAGATATTATGACAGAAGCAATACAAAATGTATAGAGCTTATATTTTAATTATAGTTTTCATTATTTTTATAATTTGTATGAAAAAAATACATAATTTATGTTATTATTGAATTTAATATTCATAGTTCTGTGTAGTTTTGGAAATGTACTTTTTTAGAAACTTTAAATTTTTTTTATTACTAGTTTTCAAATGTAATTTTGATAATAATATTATTTTCTATTTCAGTATTTTAATAATCAGTAAAAGTTAAAATTTTAAAGTACAGGAAACTGTAATATACAATTTATTTGCTTTGATAACTTAAAAAACTTAAATTGAGTGAAATCTATCAATTGTAAAATTGGAAAATTGAGTGAAAATCACGTATTCCATATTTACATATATTATGTAGTTGAGTATTAGTTCAGTATTAGACCAACCACCAACCAACCATCACATTTATGAATATAATGAAATCATGTGTTATTTGGATTTTCAAAATTGAAGATATATCTTTTGCACTTGTATTATAACCATTTAAATGAAAGGTTTGCTTAGAATTTGAAGGGCTGTAACTCCATATCTGGGGAGCTATAGATAAAAGTAAATAATTAATTTTTCTGCAATACCTATCTATGACTAAAATTTATTTTTGTTTTAAAACAATGCAGTCACCCGGGGAACAGACGGACGGATCCAAATTTCTAACCAAAGTCACGTGAGATACCCCTTAAATTTAAATATACCAGGGTTTCATAAATCCTCCAGTTTTCTTCTTTGAACTTTTCCTAATAATGTTGTTTTATGGATCAGGTTATTAGCCTAACGCCAACCTCTGTTTGTGGGCTGCACTGGTATTAGAGGAACCCATTTAGTAATGCTGAGGTTTTTCTCGTCATCAGCACTCGCATCTATAAGTTTGGTAAGTCAGCCAGGGTGGATATGACTAGGTTCCAGTGATTACCGGCTTGGAGGTAAGATAGACACAACTGATGGGTATACACACTTACAACTCTGGATATCGCCATAGGAAACCAATCAAAGAAATCTGATAGGGTCTTTTGAAAAGAAGATTCTATGTAAAATTTTTGGTCCAATTAACGTCAATGGAGTTTAGAAACAGCGACACAATCGCAAGTTGTATGAACTGTACGGCGATACTGATCTCGTAACTTGGATTAAAATCCAGCGATTACGCTGGTTAGGTCAAGTAGTAAGGATGAACGTTGATGCTCCAGCAAGAGCGGTTTTTGACTCCAATCTCGACCACGTCGAAGGAAGGTCGACCACGTCTTCGATAGAAAGATGGTGTTCAGTCAGACGTTAGAATTGGAAATTGGAGAGGAGCTGCGCAAGACAGAAGCCAATGGAGGAAGGCTTTGGACTCGGCTCAAAAATAATAATTTGTTATGCCGATAAAGTAAAGTAAAGCAAGTAAGTTTCATTAAATCAACAAATGGTTTCCCTTTTTATTTTTCTTCATATATATTAAAAGTATATTAGACTTGTTTTAAAATTTTCATCAGCAAACTATTTCAAGAACCAGTTTCCCTCACTTGTTACCTACTTACAAAAACTTGAAGGTGTAATCTGTTGTACAAATTTACATCTTCGTTTTGAGGATAGGGATGTGAAGGGATTTTTGGGAATCGTTCGAGTACTAGAGAGTTTGATTCTGGGATTATGGGGGATGAGAAAATTTGATTATTTGAAAAGTCGTAGATCCTTCACAAATACACAAATTACCTTCAATTAAACCGGATCAATATTAATTTATTCTAATTAAAATTCTATAGAACAGTATATTTGCTTCTAGGAAATTAATATCAAGTATATTATTTACAATAAATTAAGTATATCCATTTATTTATATAATAATTATTTCCATAAAAAAGAAGTGGGACGAACAAAAATAAATTTGTTTTTCCCTATTTTCCTGGACTATTTCAATAGAAATTATACAAAAGTTTCTAACTTACTAATGACTATAATAAATCTTTTTTCCATTTTCAATAAAATAAAAATAAATTTGGAATCCTTCAAGGAATATTTTTTTTTTTGTATAAAATATTTTCAATATCTAAAGGATCCTATTTCCGATTTCTATTCAAAATGTCGATTGCTCAATACAAACAAAAAAAAAAACAAAAAACGGAAAAGGAAAAGAAAATTTCAAAGACTTAACTATTAAAAACTGTATTGAATAATATTATATTGCTTTTTTTATTTTATTTATTAAAGGGAAGTTTTTAAGGAAATCTAAATGTTTTGTTTGTATAATGAATCTTTTAAAGAACAGAATACAATACACGTATGTTTCCGGTTTATAGAATATACTAGCAATTATTTATAAAATAAAAATATATATTTAAATAGTTGTAGGATATATAGGTTATATAGGTATGTTTATATATGTATTGAAGTTACCTTACCGAACACTATATTGATTCCAACAGCAGTGATCAGTCATCAATAGAATAGTTCGGTAATATAAATGTTAAGTTTGTTGAATATTAATTTCAGAGTTTGGATTAGAAGTTTTTTTAAGATTTAATATTTATTTACTTAAATACGATTCCCTCCTTTTTTGCAACGTCATAAACAAGTAGATCAGCCTTTCCTTTTCACGTGTAGATATGATCTGACCAGGGTTTGAATCCAAGACTCTTCGATTGAAAGGCCAACGTCCTAATCACAACGCTATCTGTTGGATAAATTTAATATTAGAAACTTTCTATGTAAAACTTTTTTTATAAAATATAAAGTTAGTTAATTTGCTTGAAAGTCAATCATTTGATGGGAATACGGGGTCGAATACCGGTAAATGTATAATAAACTTCTATCTGCTTTTCAAGTCGATTCAGCTACCATTATTCATTGAATTAAAATTAGTAGATTAACCATAACAATTAATATGAAAAGAGTTCAATGCAGGTTGAACCTAAGACGTTATGCATGTTATAAGACCTAAAATATATCTCATGTAGTAAGTGTCTTCAAAAACCATTAAGATCAATCCTAATTATAAGAATATAATATCTCTACCTCCTTATTTCAATATGTACTTATGCAATGGACAGGCTGGTTAGCCTACTGGTTCAACAGTTATGACGTCAAATAGAATAGCTTTCACCTTTTATAGTAAAAGTGCTCTATGTCTATCTAATAATCGTCAAACCTTTTATTTTCCAAATAACTTCAAGTAGAAATTTAAAATTCACTCTTTTGATTACTGTGTTTCCTTTCTTTCTTACTTTCTTACTTACCACCTAAAATTTAAAAGACAATTAAAATAATTCGATATTCAAATTGAAATTCTTAGAATAGAACAAATTCTAATTCATAATTTATTCAAAATAAAATAAATTAAATATACTTAAAAATGTTCACACTTTATATTATATAATGAAATATTAATATAAAGTGATTATAAATAAATTATGTGATGAAATTATACTATTTAAATTAATTTTGGCTTTAGTCTTAGGGTTTTTTTGTTACATAAAAGGAATTATAATATTTAAATAGTTCTAATACCTTAACCCCCAGCAGTTTATTTGATTAATTTAAAACTTTCTAATTACGAAAGAAAATATTATTCTCATTAGATAATTTGTAGGAGTAATTTGAATTTAAAGAATTATTTAGTTCCAGTTTAAACGAAAAGAACATATTCAGAAAAATCATATTGACATAATATCCAAAATTTTGACTAATTCCCTTAAGTTAAACAGCTATGATTTAAGAATGTCGAGGCTCGTGGGTATATTTGAACTAAACATAACTGTCATTACAGGTGATATGATCAAATCTCCGGACTCATAAGTCCCCCGGAGTCTTATAATTAAAAAAATAAACCAAAACTCCCTGGAAAGTTAGAACTCCGATGTGTGAGCCTAAAGTTCCCTGCATAATAAGAATAATACCTAATTCCCGATTAAATTTTCAAAAATTGAATTAAGTTTTAGACTGCATTTTTCTTCACTTAAAATAAAAATCCCCCCACTTAAAGTAAATATTCTTAACTTAAATTAAAAATGTTTTCACTTAAAGTAAAAAATCTTCACTTAAATAAAAATGTGGTCATTGGAATAAAAAATGTATTCTCTTAAAAAAATGGTATCTTCACTTAAAATAGAAATATCGTCAGTTAAAGGAAAAATAGTATAATAAAGTTTATTACAAAATTAATTCGGACCATTTCGTCAGAGCAATTAAGTACTCCTTTTTTTTCGAAATTTTGAATTAGAACTGATTTTCAAAATTTATTTCAAAATCTGCATTTTGGAAAAAGGGTTAAGTATTAACTCAATTTTCAATATGTTTAATTTTATATTTCTATAAATTTTTAAAATAATTATCTGTTTCAGTACTGAATTTAAATACTTAAGTTTATTAAGTCATAAGTCTCCGAAGAGGTTATAGTTCACTCATCGGGGTTTTAAACATCTATGGGGACTATTGGCTTACTCTTTTATCGATAAGTCCCCGGGGGAATTTTTGACTTCGGAATTTTTTTCATGGCGACGATATGTTTATTAGATTTATTGTATGGATATTGGACATACAATTAAGCTTATCGCAGACTTTCAGGATTTTTGCCTAATATACAAAAATGTGTATGTAGTCATTTTACAGCCAATTATGGGTTAACATTCATCAGTTTTTCCGCCTAATATTATTCAGTGCGGGCTAATTTAAACAACGATGCAAAGAAATTATAATTAAGTGTTAAAATAATTTCTAGAAGAACCCTGTACTTTTAAACTGTATTAATTTTATATTTTACTACATAGTTTTGGAAGAATAATTTTAGTTTTATTTAAAATCCCAATATATAATCTAATAATTAATATTAATATTAAAATGTATTCATGTTGTTAATTAATTATCATTTAAGACATTAAGATTATTTTCTAAAAAAAAAAAATAAATTTTAATCTTTTATCGATATACTAAATGAATATTTAATTTTTTGAATTAATTTAAAAACAAGTACATGACAATAAAATTGATCTTAGAAATATTTAAAATTACCATAAGAATTTTGTACATACAACAGTAGATATTATAAAAGTATAAAGAACCTATTACATAAAAAACAATAGAACTGTATATAACAGACAAAATTCTTGGAAAAATTTCATATATATGCAAACATAATAATATAATATGCAAATAAATCTTTATATTAACATAAGAGTACGTTCATATATTTACATTTTATAAATACATAATATATTCTTTTAAACAAAAAAAAATAAATATTTAATATTATATTTTCTACAAAAAAATTTTATATTTTTTAGGGTTTGAAAGGTCGTGTAACTGGTAAATAAAAAAAAAAAACAATGTCATTGTTATATAGAGTTGACTTTCAGTTTTATCCTATGTTCATAAATTTTTATTTTTTTTTTTACTTTTAGTGACATCTGGTTGTATAAAAAAACAACATAACTTGAAATATAATGAAAATTACTTCAAGACAAATTATTTAAAGGTTGTAGAGATTATTTTGGAATCAAGATTGTATTCATGTGTATTTTGTTGGATGCTTTATTTCAAACAAAGTGATGACAATTTTATTAAACTATATTATTTTTAGGAAAAAAATTATATTCTATCCTAGAGGAACGGAGATATTTTTTTTATTTTTATTTTTGAAAAATAAATGACAGACTGTTTATTTTTTTTTTTTTTGCTGACAAAAGTTTGATAAATTTCATTTGTACATTTTTATTTACATATTTTTCTATTTTTGTATTTTGTACTGCATGTTCCAAAGCTTTAATGACAGTTTAATTCATGTGTATGGAGAGAATGAAGAGAAATATAAACAAAAAAGAGAAATAAAAAATTATTAAAATAAAAATATAAGTCACGGTAAGTTTAGTTTTATTAAAACATTCTTTTGTTTCACATGGGTACTAATGTTTATTTTTCATATTTTTTAGATGCAAGGTCTAAAAGTTTTAAATTTTGAAAATATAAATAAATCAAATTATATAATTTGAATTTGTAATGTTATTTTGGTTTATATAACCGTTTAAATGAAGGCTATGCAACATCTCAAGCCAAATGCGTTTTTATTACATTACAAATATCGAAAGAAATCAAAAATTCGAAAGAAAGTGTGTAAGCGTTTGTACCAATATAATCAGAAATCCAGAATCAAACTTTTTATTCTAATAAATACTTGTACAAGGAAGCAAAAAATATAAGAATAGATAATTTTATTATAAAATTGATTAGAAATCATTATGATAGAGCACAAAACATTCCAGAAAATTAATATCACATTAAATTTTTAGCAAAATGAAGAAAACTTTGAAAAAAACTTTGTTCACCAGCTTTATCTTAACAATTAAAAAGAAAAAAAAAAACTAAAATCAAATATTAATAATATTGTAAAACTTACAATTTCAATCATGTTTTAAATATTACGATACTCTATTGAATGACTACTTCTTTGGATATAATTACTTGTTAAATTAATTGTAACATTACTTAACCTTACAATTTCAGCCTCATATTTGAAAGAGTTCTCTTTGAGTAATCTTGTTAATAATTCCTAGCAGAGTTTGTTCGTAAATTTATGCAAGATTTAGTTAACAACTTCTAGGCATATTAAAGTCCCGTTTGTTTTTAAAAATTAATATTATTGAATTTAAGCAAATTGCATACTTTCAGGCAAACTTTTGAGAGCATATATTGAAATAACATAAAATATCATTATTTTAATGTAAAGTTTATATTATGAAAAATTTTTGTAACATTGAGAGCAGAACTTTTATTAATTGTTTTACAGGGTTTTTCCCTTTAGGTGTTGAATATATTTAGAGTGTATTTGGTGGCTCAAAAGGAACAAAAAATTGTACATGAGCTAATGTTATTATCTCGTGTTTCTTGCGTGCCAGAAAAGTATTGAATATTAATTCACTTTTCACGTAAAATAAAAATCAAAATATGTACAAAAAGAAACATTTTATTCTTAAGAATTTTTACATTGTTTTTTAATTTGTAATGCTTGTAGTTTAAACTTTTTTAATTTTTTTTTGCAATCACACCTCTACCTTTTTTCAAATTTTTATTCCTTTAACTTTGTTCTGGCTGCTTCTTTGGAGTTGCAAAATGCAATTAAATTTTTTTTTATACCCGCATGACTATACAGTCAAAGGGTATAATAAATTTGTCATTACGTTTGTGACGCAGAGAAGGAGAGGGGGTAGATATAGACTCAAGTGTATGGATCGGATCAGAATCGAAAAATTAATCGATTTAGCTATGTATGTTCGTCCGTCTGTCTGCCGTACGCACAATAACTCAAAAACTAAAGGAGCTAGGATCTTGAAATTTTCGCAATTTCGTTTTTTTGCAATAGCTGTCATCGCTATTTAAATCTAGCAATTTTGGTCCATGGGTTCGGGTAGCTGCCATACAACTTCTTTTTTTATATGAGTATTACTCTGTACCTATTATAGCTGTGTGTCTGAAATTTTGCCAAAAGTAGTTTAGTTTTATGGCCAATGTTTTTGCAAAATTTTGTTGGCCTACTGTAGAGGGTTCTAGTAGCTGCCATGCAACTCCTTCTTTTATATGAGAATTACACTACACCAAAAGAAGGTGGGTGTCTGAAATTTTGCCAAAAATAGTTTAGTGTAATGGCCAAAGTTACTGCAAAATTTGGTTGGTCTACTGCAGAGGGTTCGAGTAGCTGCCATGCAACTCCTTCTTTTATATGAGTATTCCACTACACTTAATAAAGTTGTATGTTTGAAATTTTGCCAAAAGTAATTAACTGGATGATATAATGTATATGTTACGGTCATACGGGTATCCCAGAGTGACAAAGTCTACTCTACTACACTCTTCCTCGTTTTAAATAAATTGATGAGATTGTAACAAAAAATCAGATAAAATTAAGAAAAACTCTGATTACTGATTACTGTATTACAGCAAATCAATTAATGATGATCTTAGATCTTGCTTTAAATTTTACAATATTACAATAAAATGTTTTGGGTTGTCCGTTAATTTACTTGAATAAAATTAATTTTGCATGTATAAGGTATTGCATGTTTCAAAGCAAAAAAAACGTACAGTTCTATTTTCTAATGAATGTGAAATAGAGCAATTTCTGATGTAACACTATATGAGTAAGAACACACGAAATAAGTTTTATTGCACTTTTTCTTCCCTCTTGAATAAATTCATTTAAAACTCATCATTTCCTCTGTTTTGCTAAAGGTTAAAAAATTTGCAATAAGCACGAAAATGAAACGAGTCTTCTTAATTTTTTCATAAAAACTCTCTCAGTTAATTTATTCTAGATGATTAAAGATTAAATTATGTAGAGACCATAAATAAGAGACCTGATTTCTAAATAAAAACTAGGTACTTAATAAAAATTTTCCAAACGTCATGTAGAATGAAATGAAATACGAACCGGGTAATTATAAATACGTGAAAAACTATTTTTAATTTAATTTGGGGAAAAAAAAATGGTCACGAATCATATGAATATAAACTGAAACTTCAAAAGACTTTTATAAAAGTTAAAATATGAAAGTCCTGTTTTTGGGTAAATGCTAAAAATCACATATTTAAAAAAGAACAGGGTAGACACACTTTAAACGGAACTATATTCAAAAAGCTTTTATTAATGTTCTTATGAAATATCTTAAAACAGCCCGTACATCACGTATTTGTTAAATTAAATAAATATTATTTTAGAAATAGTTTTCTTGGAAAATTTTAAAGAAAATAACATGATAAAATCAAGGATGCTTTTTTGACAATACCATAACAGACCAGACCGTTTTATGAGCATATTATTAGCAGTCATCTTCTTAAATAGTGGCCATATAAAAAAGCGACAAGTGAGCGTAATATGGTTATTCAACCGCAAGCTGCCTGCATGTTCGAAGCCTTCGGGTTAAGAATGTATGATTACAGTAGGCTAAGCCTTAGTGTTATGAATCATTATTTACACATTCCATTGATAAATCGGTTGCAGCTATTGTATAAAATTATTAAATACAAATGCAATATTTGTGCGCCATTTATTGAGTATGACTTAGCTAGATAGAATTCTATTAAATATGACTTAACTGGGGTTTAAACCCAAGGTTTTGCGAGGAAAAGACTGATATTTTAACCAATACACTATGCAATGGTGTGGGAGTGAAGGTCGAAAGAGAACTAATAACATGTTTGAAAATATTATGGAGCATTTTAGGTAAATTTTTTACGGAACATTTAGCACGCAAATCATGAGCCATAATTCCCCAAGGACTTTTGGCTTATTTTTAGAGTTCCCGGCACAACATAGTTTCCCGAGACTTTTGTAATATTGCCTCCGTGAATCATTCTAATATAACTTTTATCAATTTTATAATTATTATATATTTCATATTTACTGCACTATAAGGTGACCAAGGTTATTTTTTTTTTATTCCTTTTCCACTCCTTTAAGGAGTATAGGGCATTCACCAAGTTTATTTTTAAACTAGGCTTCAGTTTCTTTAATCATAATATTCACTAAGCCGTTGATTACTTGGCTGTAGCTTTTGTATAAGGTTATGAAATATGAATGCACAAATGTTAACTTTGTGCGCCATTTATAATCTTACACAAGAATTAGTTATATATTTTTATTAAATCTTATTTTATATTACGATATAATTATACAATTTTATGATATTTTTTATTAGATATGATCTGACCGGGGTTTGAACCCGAGACCTTTCACATGGAAGGCGGCATCTTTACCACTACGCCATTGGTCAGACCAAGGGTATAGTAAAGAAATATTGGTTTTTCAAGAATTTTTCTTCTATCCGCGACTTCTAAAAAATTTTAAGTCTGCATCAAAGTAAAATTTAATAAGAATTTGTGTAGAGAAACCTTTAACAACATCACGTTTGTAACTTTCAGCAATTATTGTATACCTAAGATTATTAAATATATTTTAACATATTTCTGTATTTTTTAAATAATCAAAAAATTTTCAAAAAAGGACCTTTTTAAAAATAAAACAAAAAAAGTTTCCGTTTATATTTTTTAAAGCTTTAATTAAAATGCACCCTGGGCTGTCCATTAAATGTCTTTTAAAGTTTTTTATGCTATTTTTATATTAATTTAAAATTTTCTTTTTGAACTTATTTTTTTTTTAATTATTTTAATTTAATTTAAGTTTATTGTTATTTTTAATTAAAATATAAATAAACTAATAGAGTTTTATAGAAAAGCAGGTTATGTGTCATTCTATATAAGATATGGAATATTCTTATATTTTCTAAATAGAATATAATATTTGAAATATTCATTAATTTTCTTTAATTATATAAAAGTTTTATGTTTGAACTATTTAAAAAAACGTTCACTGTTCAAAATTGCAATACCATTCTTGGCTAAAAAGCCTGTCTATACATGTTGGTACTATATTTGTTGGAACAGACGGTCATATTTTATTCGTGTTAGTAGAATTGATTTTAATGAATTCCACATAAAATTTAAACGTGGGATAGTAGTAGGCTTTATAACATGCAGAAAACGTTTTAGATTTTCAATACATACAATTCTTTTTTGCTTTATATAGTAATATTTTGTATTTGAGTTATATGGTGTTCTACATCTGTGAGTTATATTATTCAATTAAATTATTTGTTTATATTTTGCATTTCTTTATATTGTTATATTAATTTATTATACCCGTATGACTATATAGTCCAAGGGTATAATAAATTTGCCATTACGTTTGTGACGCAGAGAAGGAGGGGGGGTAGATATAGACTCAAGTGTATGGATCGGATCAGAATCGAAAAATAAATCGATTTAGCTATGTATGTCCGTCCGTCCGTCCGTCCGTCCGTCCGTCCGTCCGTCCGTCTGTCCGTCTGTCCGTCCGTCCGTCCGTCCGTCATCACGATAACTCAAAAAGTAAAGGAGCTAGGATTATGAAATTTTCACAAATTCGTTTTTATGCAAAAAACGGAATCGAGTTTAAAATTCAGCCATTTTGGTCCACGGGTTCGAGTACCTGCCATACAACTTCTAATTTTATATGAGCATTACTCTATACCTATGAAAGCTGCGTGTCTGAAATTTTGCCAAAAGTAGTTTAGTATAATGGCCAAAGTTACTGCAAAATTTGGTTGGTCTACTGCAGAGGGTTCGAGTAGCTGCCATACAACTCCTTCTTTTATATGAGCTTTACACTACACCTGATGAAGCTGGGTGTCTGAAATTTTGCAAAAAATAGTTTAGTGTAATGTCCAAAGGTACTGCAAAATTTAGTTGGTCTACTGCTGAGGGTTCGAGTAGCTGCCATACAACTCCTTCTTTTATATGAGGATTACACTACACCAAATGAAGCTGGGTGTCTGAAATTTTGCCAAAAATAGTTTAGTGTAATGGCCAAAGTTACTGCAAAATTTGGTTGGTCTACTGCAAAGGGTTCGAGTAGCTGCCATACAACTCCTTCTTTTATATGAGCATTACTCTACACCTAATAAAGCTGAATGTTTGAAATTTGCCAAAGTAATTAACCGGATGATATAATGTATATGTTACGGTCATACGGGTATCCCAGAGTTGACACAGTCTACTCTACTACACTCTTCCTCGTTTTTTTTAAAGATATATAATTATTAATTATCCATTAAGCCATTAATTTGAATCCAATGGCGAATGGTGGCTGAGTCGAGCCGAAAACCAGAAAAATTTTTTCACTTTAACTGGGATTCGAAGCCGGGCCCTTCGCATAAAATGTCGATATTGCAACCACTGTGTCACCCCGCTTTTCAAAATAAATTGTTTTCTGCTATGTTTTCTGCAGATCATAGCAATTAGTTTGTTCTATACTTTATTCAAATAAAATATCAAGGCATGTAGTCCCACGGTTAATAAGCTTTGTATTAATCCTTGGTCAAGACCCTCGCAAAGTTTAGTTTCACACTAAAGTAAACTTTTAATAGTAATTGTGTTTAGAAACTCTTTAATATTCAACAATTATTAAATTTTTAAAATAATTAGATTTTAAATATTTCTAAAATGTTCATGTATCAATTAAATGGGAATTAATTTATGACTTTTTGAAAAATGTTCGACATTTTTTTTTAGAATTACTAAAAATATCAATTACAGCTGTTATTCTTCTAATTTATTTAATATATCCCCAGTTTTTCTCTTTAATTATACTACTCACTCCTTAATATATATAATTCGTAAATTTTTCTCAAGGACTCTTCTAATATCCTTTATATTTTAGGCATTCATTTTATAACATTAATCATGATAATATAAATTACTATTATTTGCATTGTTATGAAAATAATGTATAGCACAATATAATTATAAGATTACATTTTCACCTTATTTACTGAATTAACCTTTTTAAAAAAAGGACATTCTACAAGTATGTTTGCATAATGTAATTTTCTGGTAGTTTCCTTTTGCGGAAAGGAGTAGTTTTTATTATTAGAGTGTTTTATTAATATGAATAAAATTTTTAATATTATTATTAGGCAGGTCTTAAACGTACATATATTCGTCTCATTAAATTTGATTAATACAAATAGTAGCTAATATTGTAAATTGGTATTATGATAATATAAAGTCATATATTATGGTGTAGAAAAAAAAGTCCCAGAGTCAAAAGTTTTCGGGATGAGACTTATTATTCAAAAAATAAATCAAAAGTCTCCGAGAAATTATAACTCATGATGATGGAGCTAAAAGACTTTTAAAAAAGGGATATAGCTTCCTGCTTGTTGAACTGCTTTTAAAAATGGTAAAATGGAACTTTTGCCACTTAGTCAATAAGACCATACCATCAATTTCTCTCTGAAGTGTTGGTTTAATGTAAAGTTGTATGAAATTTAGGTTTCATAATATTGTAAATTGAATACCCCTTTTTATTTCTTAAAATTATAAGTTCTAAGTTATTTTGAAGGCCTAAATGCGCAGTATGGCTCTAGTTTGAAACAAAATATAGATGAAACACTTTTATCTGATTTTCGATTTGATTTAGCCACAATTCGCCGTCGGTTTCAAAATAATGGGATATCCCTTCCTATAAAAAAATTAATAAGTTATATACAAATAATTTAACTTAAAGTATATAACTCACAGATGCAAATGTAACATTATAATTTTTGTAATAAATACCATAATTAAATATTCGATGACTCATTTGTATAACATGGACTTATATAATGAGTTTGTTATGTAATTAATAGATTATTATATAAAGTAGAAAAAACCATATAATTTACATAGGCTTTAGATCATGGTACCCCATAAATTATATAGGCCATATTGTGGTATGTCGTGTAATGGCCTAATTTTTCATAAAAGTATGATACCATTATAACCATAAAACTTGTTAAACTGCAAAAAGAAAATAAATGAAACGTTTTTAATCCATTGTTAATATAATTCTTTTATATTTAATATAATTTTAGTTATTTGTAAAGTTATTAATTTTATGTAATAATTATATCATTATGAATATTATTTATTACCTTAATAATTTAAAAACATAATTTGGATTATATTTCAATTTTTTTATATATATTTAATATTTAATTCTTACCAAATATGATATAAATTATTAAGTTTAATTAAATACAAAAAAATTAAATATCAAATATTTCTTTAAAATAAATAAATAGTATTAATCTAAAAATGAAAGGTGGCCTTGACAATAACACATAGCCTTATAATAAAAATTTTAAGACTTCTGAATTTTAAAAAAATTTAAGCTATAGATAATGGGCGGTATGAATAAAAATTGCGTGCTACTGAAAAAACACGCAGTTTGGTGTGAAATGAAAAAAAGTCGAATCCTGTTTTCACTCAGAACTTTTGACATTTGTAAGAACTCTCCTTTTTGCTGATAATAAATGGCTGAGTGAGCTAACTCTCAATAATATAATTAAGGATGCTTATTAGCACACTCTATATTTGAAGTAGTAAGTTTGTAACTACAATTAGAATTATAATTATAAAAAACTAAATAAACGAGGAAGATTATAGTTGCCCTTGTCAACTTTTAGATATTCGTGCATACCCACTAACCGTTATTTATTTCCGTTATGCTATCATATATATTACAAAAAAAATATAAAAAAGTAAAATAGTTAAAAAAAAATTTAACTCATTATCCCATAATTTTTGCTTCGTCCGAGTGATATCCAACTTTGCCAACTAACTTGCCCTATTACTTTATCTACCCAGTTTTAATTTTAACCTCATAGCTTTATTAAGCAAATCCAAATTGAAAATGATATGAATAATACAAGAAAATTATACAATAAGATTAAACAAGAGATAAATGTCTTCCAACCCAGAATAACATCGTGTAAGGATAAGAATAACAAAATACTGTCAAGTAGAGAAGAGGTCCTTGAGAGATGGTCCCAGTATTTTGAAGAAACATTAAACACTTCATTTCCAGAGAATAGATATGTAACTGAAAATGATATACAAACTGTAGAACCGTTGGTGCCGTTACCAACTATAGAAGAAGTAAGGGAAGCAATAGAAAAATTAAAAAACTGTAAAGCTCCAGGAGAGGATAAACTAACAGCTGAACTGTACAAAAACGGAGGTACTTGTCTATATAATAAAATACATAGTCTGATATGTAGAATATGGACAAATAACTGCATGCCTAAAAAATGGAGCATAGGGTTGATATGTCCGATTCATAAAAAGGGAGACAAGCTGCAATGCAGTAATTATAGGGGCATAACCCTACTAAACTGTGCATATAAGATTTTATCAAATATCATCTGTGATAGAATAAAGCCTTATTACGAAGAAAATGTAGGAGAATACCAGGGTGGCTTCGGGAGGGAACGATCTACCATAGACCAAATTTTTGTACTTAAACAGATAATGGAAAAGTGTTATGAGTACAACGTCGAGCTGCATATTTTATTCATAGATTTTAAACAAGCATTTGACAGTATAAATAGAAAAAATATTCCCAAAGCACTAGCAGAAATAGGTGTACCTAAGAAATTAATAGATGTAATAAATATGACCATGAATAACTCCATAGGCAAAGTGTTAATACAAGAAAATGCATCGAAAGAATTTAAAATTACGAGTGGGGTTAGACAAGGTGATGCGTTATCCGCTATTATATTCAACTAGCTAATACCCGGTGCGCGTTGCTGCGCCTCTCAATGGACGTTTAATTGAAGTTGATGTTACTGCAAAAAGTTAACACAAAAATTACACTCGGTTTACACATGTAAATTTTAAAATGTATGAAAGCAATCTTTTTAAACCATTTTTCTAGGATTGTTCTAGTAATTTTTGAAACTTTCTGTAATTCAAAGCAGTACAAACTACTTTCCAAATTTTGACGTAATTTACTTCCAAAAATTTTTTTTTGAAAAATCGTAGGACCGACTGTTAACACACTCAACTCTATTTTCAAGTTGCTTTACACATATAAAATTTGAGGTAAACCGGTCAAATCGTTTCTAATTTAGAGTTAAGTAACGCAAAAATCTATTAAAAGCCACTGTGCCCCACTGGGTTAACGGAACTACACTTTCTCTTTGGGCAAAGCAGTATTGCGCAAAATTGGACGTAATTTGCTTCCAAATCACTCAACAAAATTTATTGAGGCTTTCTTTTTAGCCAAAGTAGTACTTCGTAAATTTTGAGAATATTATCTTCCAAAATTATTTTGACCAACCGTCGGGCCGACATGGGTTAACAAATTGCAAATCTGTTAATAGTGTCAACTCAATTCTCACAGGGGAGCACGTATACAAAATTTGAAGAAAATCGGTCAAATCGTTTTTAATTTAGAGTAAAGTATTGAAAAAACCTATAAAAAGCTGTTGGGCCGCAATGGGTTAATGGAACTCAACAAAAATTTTTTTGGGACTTTTTTTTAAGCCAAAGCAGAATTTCGTAAAATCGGACAAAATTTGGACCAAAAATTTTTTTTGACCACCCGTCGGCCCGACATGGGTTAACAAATTCCAAAACTGTTAATAGTGTCTACTCAATTCTCAAAGAGCAACACGTATACAAAATTTGAAGTCAATCGGTCAAACCGTTTTCATTATAGAACAAAAAAGTTTCAATACTTGCACCACAGCCCCAACTTGGCGGTCCGTTAGAGCAAAATTTTTGGGCCACGATTTCTTTCCGTACCCAAAAACCCCTATATACAAATTTTCATGAAAATCGGCTGGGCAGTTTAGGAGTCTATTCGCTACAAACAAACAAACATACAAACAAACAAACAAACAAACAAACAAGCAAATAAACAAACTTTCGCTTTTATATATTAGATATGATACTTCAACAAGCGATTGGCAAACTAGACAGAGGAGGACATATATTTTCAAAAGCATATCAAATAATTGCATACGCGGATGATATTGCAATTGTTTCGAAAAGAGCTAAAGATATGATAGATGCCTTCTCTATGGTCGAAAAAGAGTCTAGCAAAGTAGGTCTTCAAATAAACGAAACCAAAACGAAGTACATGAAGATGTCAAGAGATGAAAGAAGAAGGCAACCGCAAGATATAACGATTGATAGATTTACTTTTCAGGGAGTAATAAGCTTTGAATACCTTGGAGTAATGGTAAAAAATGACAATAGTATAAAATATTGTATTCAAGAACGTATTAAAGCAGGAAATAAATGCCTATTTGCATACAAAAAATTAATGCAATCACGTCTCTTGACAAGGGAAACGAAATTATTAATTTATAAAACAATAATACGCCCTGTGGTAACATACGGTTGTGAGGTATGGACACTGAATATGGCTGACGAAAACGATCTCCGAATTTTTGAACGGAAAATACTAAGGAAAATTTATGGCCCTATAAGGGTAGAAAATGGAGATTACAGGAGAAGGAATAATGCTGAACTAAATGAACTTATAAAAAATGAAGACATTATTCGTTTCAGTAAATCACAACGCCTAAGGTGGGCAGGGCACACAGTGAGAATGCAGGAAAATCGAATGCCATATAAGATATTACATCTAAGACCCATATTAAGTCGAGCTAGAGGAAGACCAAGAACAAGATGGGAAGACAACATTGAAAACGATGCTTCAAAATTACAAGTGAGAAATTGGAAAACAACGGCGAAAGACCGGGAGATAAGGAGGCAAATAGTTATGAAGGCCAAAGCTCACACCGAGCTGTAGAGTCATAGAAGAAGAAGAAGCTTTATTAGATTCACAGTTATCGAATTGACAACTTGGCATAGCAGCTGCCCGAAAATGGGGCCGTAACATTTTGAAATTCTATATAAGTGCTCGATTCATTATATAACTAATCATGTGCAATTTTCATCTAAAAAATTAAAAGAAGAGAAAATTTTATTGAATGAAAATGTTTAAATTAAAATGTTTAAAATTAAAATGATTTTTTGACAGTAAAT
The DNA here is from genome assembly GCA_963082915.1 of Dolichopus griseipennis. Classification (NCBI taxonomy): domain Eukaryota; kingdom Metazoa; phylum Arthropoda; class Insecta; order Diptera; family Dolichopodidae; genus Dolichopus; species Dolichopus griseipennis. The sequence continues at coordinate 154,601 of CAUJBZ010000161.1, forward strand.
AAAGAAAATTTGATATTTCCAAACTCTAATTATGATAATTAGGTTTGTATGTATGGCTCTTATTTTCAATGGTTACTCAATTGAACAACGTCCACCCTGAGTGTTCTCTTAATTTTAATTCACACCACTCATAATATTAAAGTCTCAAATAGTTTCTATTTATTAGATTTTTTACTATTTTTGATTTTTTAAATTTATTTTAAGGCTGGAGTGAAATATTTATATTTACTGAAACTTTTTATTTAAATTTAAATAATTATTACACAAAAAACGTATTTTATATAAAAATTTGCAATAGGCACAACTTTAATATGAAATTTAATATACCATATTTATAATAATATAATTTGTTTATATTGTCTAACATAATAAAATTTATTATCTTATAAATTAATGTACAATGTAACACCTGAAATCGATAAGTTTTTGAATTAAAAAAAAAATATATAATAATTAATTTTACACTTACACATTAAATGTATAATATTTCTTAATTTAATAATAGTCATAAATTTCTAAATAATTAATAGGACAATGGTCACGCTTTTATAATTAATCTTTATTAAGGAAAAATAATTTTTTTATAATTTATGATAGATTTTTTAATTTTTTTACTCTAATAATAAATATTTTAAAATTTTATTATTAAAAAATATATTAAATTTACTAAAGATTTCTAAATTAAACAAATAGAAAGTTAAGAATTCTTTGGTTAAAAATTATTTAATTATTCCTATAGTTCAAAAAATATTCTACACTATATCTATCAGATTGAGCTGTTAAGGGAGGGTTAGAATTTTGACGTAATATTTTTAAGTTCTTATAGGAAGCATTTGATTTCTTCCCTTAGTAGCTCTCATACAAATTTTTAGAGTCATTTTGAATATCTTTAAAAACTAAAAGTACTGAAAGATTGCAAATAAAACTTATTTACAGACAAACTAAACTAAAAAGGAACTATTTTGTAAAATTATAATTTTTTGAAATTATAATTAAAATTTTTGTTACATTTTAATAAAATGAAACATTTTTTATTATTACTATATAGTTATGAATGAAACTTTTTTTAATGACTCATTAAATTTTATAATAAAATATGACAATAAAACTTTTAATTATCATAACATAGTTTTTTTAAAATTTAATGGCGATAATGTCATACTTATTTTGTCATTTTGTTTTTTATTCTAAAATTTTATGATAGTTTCGAAGAAAATATGAATATAAAATATTTAATATTTTATATTTAATATCTTCTGTTACATTTTATTTCGTTTTATAATAATTTTCTTTTAAAAGTAAGAGAGTGTATATAAAGTATACAACATATGCCCAGCATCTGACGATTTGGAAGGAAATTACAAATAATGTTTTAAATATTTCTGTTTTAAAATTTAACTAATTCAATTTCACCCCTTCCAGCTCCTAAACGGAATGCCTACTAGAAAGTTTTACAAAAGACTCATATTTCATTTTTTAAGATCTAAATCTTCTCAAAATCTTAAATTCCTAATTCAAACCGTTTGGAAGATATAACGGGTTCAAGAATTTTACAAAAATTGAATTTCGTATAACGGGAAATCAAATTACCTTATGGCAACCCTATTCATTTGCCCTTTTTAGCATATTATCTATTTGTGATTAAATTTTCACTCCTTTATTTCAAACGCTTAATAAAAATTTGTAAGCCTCCGGACGCACAAAGTGGAACTATGTAGATTAGGTACATATTTTTCAAAATTTTTTGAAATTGTGCTGAAAAGGAACTTATAAATAGTAACATCCAATTAATTATTTCTTGATGCACAATATGTAAAGTGCTTTAAATTTCATTGGATAATTAAGGTTATATTATGAATTTAAGCTTTGTATAAAGTTTAGGGTAAACAATTTTAAATCACCCACATTATATAGATATAAAAAATTCCAGGAAAAATAAATCAATCAATCTTGATGCTTCTCTACTTGGTTTAAAAGAATTTAAATTTTTTTTTTTAGCATTTCTTTTAAACAATTATAATTTATTAATAAATAATCTGTACCTTTTCATCTTCAATTAGGTTAGCAAAACTTAAAAATTTTTATTCAAAATTAAAATATTCAGAGCTTTAGGCAAATTTTTTAAAATTTTCAAATCTGTATAAGCTATTTTTAAATAACAAATTATTGTAAATTTTTATATCCGTAACTTGATTTTTTTTTTGAATAAAAAATAACAGAAAAATACAAAATTTTTGAATTTTTATTCCAATTATATATTGATTGTATGTTTTCAAAAAAGGAAATTACCCTCAAGTGTTTTCTTAAATATGTGTTTGTATTTTGTTGTCAATAGTTTATTTTTATTACAAATGAACACGAAATTTCAAAATATGAAATCCTAATTACAATATTTCTATACTTTATACCAAATTCCAAATCAAAGTTCATTAATTTAAAGAACACAAAAATTTTGAATGTAATTTTCAAGTTTACCGAACTTTAAAATCCCTGTAAGTCATACTTTAAAATATCAATATTAATATTCATATTCTGTAAAAATAATTATAACTCTAATTTTGAAACAAACTCTAATATCTGTTCTTAATATGTTTACATACATATTTCAATACATAAATCAATTATAAAATTTTTACAAAAAATTATGATTGTCGACCATAAACCATTTAGAAGAAATAACTTAAAGCGTGATTTAAAACCCAACTTTTTAAATCATTATAATTGCTTTAAAGTTATAGTCTTGGATTTTTATTTTGTTTACTTTACATTAAATTTGGGATCTGACTGATAGATCAGTGTTTAAAGTGGCAGTTTTTCAATCGAAAAGTCTAGGGTTTAAATCCTGATCAGATCATATCTAATCAAAAATATATAATTTATAACTGATATCGCAATAGTTTACACATCGCGATACATAATATAAAATAAATTTAACTGCCACGCCTAAAAAGAAAAGGCAGATTCACTCACTTAACACATTGTATGTGGTAGGGGACTGTACATAAATAAATAAATAAATTAAGTTTGGGATATTGTCATTTTATTTTTTGAATTTCATTGCGCTCATTTATAGTTTATGAGTTATCGTAAAGACATGTGGATGAACAGACGGATAGATACAAATAGTTATTCATCAATAGATTTTGAGTTATGCATAAATGAATAAATATGTTTAATGACAGATATTCGAAGCTCCTGTCAATAGACCTACTATATATTTTGTGCAGATATAACCCATTATACTTAACGATTTCAGATACTTCAATACTTTTAAAAGACTTTTAATTAAAAAAAAAAATTAATTGTATAAAAATGTCAAAAGTCAAAGAATTCTAAAAAATTTGTTTCCTAACTTTTTACTATTGTATTGTGTATATCTATTAAACTTCTAGATTCTAGATGACTGATGATAAATATATCTATTTATAGACAAATAATTTAAGATGAATATTGAATTCTTAATAAAGGAAAATATATTCAAGTAAAAATAAATTTTCAGTAAAACTCAAAATATATTTAAAAAAAATATTAATTTTCAAAATGAAATTTATTAACTTTCTTTAATGATTCATTACTTTTGATCCTATTGGGTGATTCTTTCTTATAGCTTTTTTTTCAGAACTTCTTAATTACGTTTGTGTGCTTAGAAAAATTTCTAGAAAAAAAAACCCCACAATTTACAAAATAATTAAAAAATATTTAATACTATTTTATTAGTATATTTTTTGTTTAATTAAAACAAAAACAAGTAATAAAAATAACAGTATGCCGAAGTAATACACTTCACCTGAAAAATTAAATAAATAGTAACACGAGTCACCTCAATTCGTCACAGATGCCGGGAACCTTCAGAAAATAGGACAGAACAAGCTTGTGCAAAATGTCAGTTTAATTTTGAGGATGTAATTAAAACATGGCAGAACACAATTGTACTAAATTTCAAGTCTCTATCTTTATGAATTTCGAAGACATTTTTGTTTGATCTTGGTAGATGCGTAGGTGATATCCGAATCATGTCTCCAATTCATTACAAGCTTTAGAGGTTACGCTCGACAGAAATATATATACTTTTCTATATCTATATGGCTTTCTTTTGGTGTTGACAAATACTGTTCCAAAGTTAATATACTCCTATGTTAGGTGTAGGTTATAAAAAATGAGAAAAAAATTTTTCCAAAATATTTTTAAATATTTAACAATTCAATTTTACAAATAAATTATTTTTTTCTCAGAAATTCTAAAGTGTCAATATGAACACCAAAATAAAAGTTTCCTTTAAAATTTATTCAATAGGTTTTTGTTTATTTAGTTCGAAAATACAAATTTTTTTGTTATTGAATAATAAATGTAGTATAGGTATATGTAGGTAGTAGGTAAGGTACATACATTGTTCAACGAAAAGGTTTTTTAAAATTTATTTCACATTACAACGGAAGTTTACAAGCGTCAGAAAAAAAATAAAAACCAATTTATTAGTGTACTCCACAAAATAAAATTTTTTAAATGTCGAATCTGTTGAAAAATGTGGTTTATTTTTTAGTCGATAGTCGATACCATTGCAATTAACACTACATGAAATAACAATTAATAATTTCTCAAAAAAAAATATTGAAAACATGTTCCCATTACCGCGCTAAATAAAAAAACAGTTATATTGAATCGCGAAAATAAAAAAAAAAAATCGGATTTAATTAATGAACATTTTTCCTGGTTGTTTAAAAGCTTTTTCTCTATAAAACTCCCATTTCTCATTTTTGTCACCTTAAATTATTCAAAATTTTGAATAAGGAAGTTTACAGTTGCTCTTGTCAATTCTTTGGCTGTTGTGTGAATCTATTATAATGTTCAAAATTCAATTGACCATCGCTCTGTCTTGTTTCTTAGCTAGCCCCTTTTTAATTTTTAACTTTGTATATCTACTTATTTAGTTCCCAAGCACAATTGGGTTGTGAACTTAGCTTACCTGTAGTGTCAGCTATCAATTGAAAACTTTACAAAAGTACTTTCTCTGCCCTTTTTTTTACAGATTTCAATTTATAACTATTTATAACTAGTGTTTTTATTTATATAATATATTTTATTTTCAAAAAACTCTATAGCAAATATAGTAAACCTGAAGATCTGAATTAACTCAACCTTTAAAAAGTGAGCTTAGCTTAAAATTTTACACGTCTTTTTATAATAACAACTTTTAAAGATATATGCTGAGTTTAAAAATTTGTATGACAGCTACCTGAAAGTGAAATGTCAACTTTTTTTAACTTAACAAAAAAGAATTCTATATTATATGGCATGCCTGATTCAAGTCAATCAATTTTCAACCCCTTAGTCCAATTAGTTAAAAAGATATACAAATTGGTTCTATCAGTTACTATGACAACTACTCAAATTTACTACCTTTTTTAATCCGACACAATCGAGAACAATAATGTTTTTTGTTACTGATCCAATCTACTTACTTAAGTTTGTATCAACCATGTCCAGTTCGATGTGTTACAAACGGCAGATCAGTTTTACTATACACGTAAATATTTTCAAACAAAAAATAACTAAAATGCATTTTTGTACCTAAAAAAATAAAACCTTAAAGTAATTTCAATTTAATTTCACAATTTTTCCAGGCCGAGGGTATACTAAAATTTAAGTAAATGTTTGAAACATTATAAAGGAAACAAGATAGATGTAGACTCAAGTAAATGGATCGGATCAGAATCAAATAACGAGTTAATTTAGCCTTAATTTTATGAATATCCGGCCGTTTATTCGCTTAATACCCAAAGCAATTACGAAAACAAGGATTCTGAATATTGAAATTCCGAAATCCTTTGTTTGAAAAAGGCAACTTTGATATTAAAATTGAATAAGTCTACTCAGTGAGATCAATTGTCCACAGATAATAAAGTCTTAACCTTTAACTTTTTAAAACTTTATGAAAGTAGCTTCTCATAAATTTAGTGATTACCTTAAAATGTTAAATATTTTAAGAATTATTGTTAGTTCCTTAATCTAGATTCTAGATGATAATATTGGGTTAATATTATGTTTGTGCGAGTATCCTAGAGTTGATAAATTCTACTCTACTCTGTTGTTTCATTGGCTCCAAACTCTTTATTTCCATTAAATCATATTTTGAAAAATTTTTTTTAACCCATATTGTACCTTTAATTTTTGGGTCATGATTCATTCATTTTAAAAAAAAATGCATATGCGTATAAATTTAAAATATAATATATATATATATATTAAAACATATTATATACCACAATACTTTTATAATTATTCAAAAAATATTTTCAATTTAAGTGGTACAACAAAATTCTTCTCGAATAATAATCAGAAAATAAATAATCTAGTATTTGGGTATAGAATGGCAATGCAAAAAAAACAAGCCACGAATTTCTTTGTCATATCATAAATTTTTATTATACAATATTTTTCAAACTTTTCAATTTTATTATTTCAGTTTTTGTTTTAAAATTATCATATGTTTTAAGCAGAACGATATAAAATGGATTGCTTATTTAAATTGCATTTTGATGAAAATAATGAATTCATTACAATATTATTTGTATTTGGAATAGTTCTTTTTAATACATAATCTGATAGTTCATAAAAATTTAAAATATTCGAATTTATATATTTAAGTAAAATTTATTTTCTTCGAATTTAAATTTTCTTTTTCATATTATTCCGTTAGGGAATATGAGGTTTCTACATACCATGTCTTTCTAGATAGGCCATATTTTATTTGAACTGTTTATCCGCAGGGGGTTTTTGATCTGCCCACATTTCTTCTGTTTTAAGGGTTTCATTCTAGCGTTTATATAGACTCTGACGCTGTTAGGCGTCTTAAAATCAGATCAATTCAATTCACCTTGGTTTTAATTTTTTGGATCCATATTATACCGCTTTATCCCGTCATTACTTTCAAAATTTCTTATTCTGATTTGCCTTGGACAGAATATGCGACTATTTATTCTCAGGCATTTATTTAAATGACTCGTAATTTTTAAAAATCATACTGCATTTTAAAATACAAGCAATGTCTCGCTTCACCGTCTTGGCTCACGCCTAGAATATTCAAATTTTCGTTGCGCGTGTTATGTGGGTTGACTTCCTGTCCATTACAAATAAAAGTCAAATAAATTAATTCATGTTTTTAAAAAAAAATACATAATAAATTACCAAAATTTTAAACTTTATGATTTGAACTTTTAATTGGTTGTTATAATTCACAGATGATTTTTGTAAAATTTCCTACTGATTAGTTCAGTAATATTACAGGACGAGATAATCTTTAAGAACTTCAAAACTTTGTTTATTAGTGTTAGCTATAATAGAATAATACATTTTATATATTATTAAAGTTTATATATAAGATTGTACTTTTAAATAAAATTTTCCTATTTTAATCTATTTTTTAATTTTAGTTTTTATGATAGGAAAATTTTTAATTACATCCTTCACATAATTTTAATGAAAAATATTAAATTATTTTTTGAGCTAGCCTTAACAAATTTAAATAATGGAAGTCAATGCAATTTATAAGTTTTTTTTTTACATTGCAGAAAAAATTAATAAAATTTGAAAAATTAAAACTAATATGGTGAAAAAAAAGTAAGAATTTTGCCAAATAAAACTAAAAATTCAAATAAGTGTAAAATTAATTAATTAGTTTTTTAAATACAAAATTTTAAAAGAAAATTAAAAAAAATAAACACTAAAAAATTAAAAAAAATTTGTATTTTACTCTAATTGGAAAATTAAAATTCAATTGAAAATTAATTTTATAAAAGTAAGAGCTGAAGGCATTTTCTTCTTATCATTAAGGAAAATCTTCTTATCAGTAATTATGAATATTGTTTAAATAAAAGTTTTACTATTTTATGCTTCAGGTTATACTTATCTCTTAATTGTTTTTAAAATTTAAACAGAGTAATTAAAGTATAATTAAAATATAACTTAATTTTAAATTTATTTTTAAAGTTATAATTGAACTTTAAAAATAAAATAAATGCGAATAAAGTATACATATATTGAATTGAAAGGTTGTAGTCATTAAATTTATTAAAAACTAATCAAACTAAAAAAACGAGCAAGAGTGTAGTAGAATAGACTGTGTCAACTCTAGGATACTCGTATGACCGCTATATAAACAGCTGAATCAAAAGAACTGGATTTGAAAAGGAATGACGGCAATTGGATTAAAACGAATTTGTGGAAATTTCAGAATCCTATCACCTTTACTTTTTAAGTTATTGTGCGAACGATGATTGGACAGGCGGACAGACGTAAGGACATTCATAGCTAGATCGATTTACTTTTCGATTCTGATCCGTTCGATGCCTTTAAATCTATATCTATCCGCCCTCCTGCTCTACATCACAAACGCAAATTTAGTATACCCTTTTGGGCTAAACTCATACGGATATTAATATGGTATAAAATTTTATGTCTTGACTTAAATGTTGAATTTATTTTAATACTTTCTATCAATTTATAAGTGTTATATTCGTATAGGTCACCATGGAGATTTGATAAGTAAAATTTTATTTCAATATTTTTTTTTTCAATTAAATATTTTATGACTTATGTACGGGAATTGATACCACATACTCTCAGTTAGTAAGGCAAATACTTACCTATTTAACTCACCGAGGCCCCTTTTCAAAAACTTAATCTTAAAATTATTTTTGAGTTACAAGGACCCCATTGTTATAAAAGTCAAAGATTAAATAAAAATTTTTAAATTTAAAGCTTAAGGCCTTAGAAACACAGACTGTGTGATTTTTAGCAGACAGCGATTTTTCAGAATATATTGGTTTTAATATTATTGGCCGTATAAAAAAGAGACCAGTGAGAACATTTATATTATGCATTGATTCCCCTATATTTATATTTAAAATTAGTTTAAAAACTGTTATAAAATTTCTTTAGGCTATAAGATATAAACTAACCTTAAGTTTACCTGAATAATTTTTAAAAATTAAATTTTATTCTAGAAAAAATTACAATAAAAAAATTTTTACTTAATTTAATTCCAATAAATACTTTCAAACAATTCTGTAATAACTTTTAATTAAAAAATCACTTAAAAGTTTTTTAAAAGAAAGTTTCTTTTTGCAACACCACTAAAGTCAAGCCTTTTTTAAATGAATGTGGAAATTAAAGGGCAAATTTAACAAATTAAATAAAAATTCTTGGAAAATTAGTTATACAGTTTTCAAGAACTTAATGAATTCGCTTTAGTTACAAGATATTAAACAAACCACAAATTCTTGGTTAAGGCCTTACACCTAAGAAATGCATATTTTGATAATAATTAAAGAATGAAAGAAGTAGGAGTATTAAAACTCAGTATTATAAAATCCAATTGTTCTGAATCCAGAAAATTTTTATTAAGCTAAGTATTTGAGTAACGAAATCAATCCCTTGCTAAATCTTAACTTTACATATTTTAAACTGATCTGAAAAGATAAAGTATGTCTTACATCTATTTCCTAATACTTTTTCTTTTCTCTTTTTAATTTTGAAACCAAAATTCCAGAGAGATCTTACATGCTTTAACTAAGAACATCTAGTAAGTAATTCTTACTTTTCCTTCCTGTATGAACGTAGCTTATAGGATGTACTTTATTTGCCATTCCATTTATGATGGGTTTCTGAAGGATGAAATAAAAGACTAAATAGATTGGACCAGACTAGTGGGACCGTCCTTCTATTCGTTTGTCTTGTCGATAACTTAATAACTAAATGAGCTTTACGTTTTTAAAATTTTCACAAATCCAATTAAATACAAGAGCCGTTTTTACTATTAAAATCCAACCAGTTTTCCCAAAAGGTTTGAGTAAGTCATATTCAACTGTTTTATTATTTGACCTCTAACTCTAAATTTAATAAATCTGAATGTCTAAAATTTTACTAAAAGGGGTTCAATGTTATGGCCAATGTCTATCCAACATATAGTTGGTAAAAAGCTAAGATTTGTATAGCTTCCATGCAATTTATATTTACTTTTATATATTGCTTCGTTGGGTGTTATAATATTTGTATTACGTTCATCCTGTAGATCACACTGTCTACCTTACTGAGTTCACGCAATTTTAAAGTTGTTTTTGCGAACTTTGCAAAAAATTTTGATTCTTACTAACTCGGCTCACTATAACGTAACATAACATCAAAATAAAAAATATTGGAAAATTTATCTATTATTGAACTCAATTATCCTTGAAAATTTATTTTTACTTTAATTTAGTTTAAGCTGAGGAACGGGAGTAGTAGTGGTATGAGAAGAAGTGTCTGTTTTTAACTAATATAAAGTACAATTTTGTACTTTTAAAATTTAATGAGATTTAGTGAACAACTTTTGTTAGAAAAAATATTCTATTATCCTTTTTTTTGCAAATTTTAAGGATAATCCTATCTGGACATTAAAGAAGTCCAATATTTAGATAGAGATTACTGGAAATATATGTATATATGGTTATGAACATTATTATACCTCTAGTTTTTCCATCTTGTTGAAAATAATGATATTTTTTGATTAATCAATATCTAATATTTTTTGCAAAAAAATGAATTTTTATTAGTACAGACATGATAAGACCCATTGATTGGAATATATTTAACCTTTTATAGCATTTATTTATAAAAAGAAGATTTACATAATATTAAGAAAGTTCGTTTATATACTAACGTTATTAAAAATAGATCTGAAAATATTTAAAAAACTGATAAATCAACTTGGAAATGTTATGTTCTTAAGAAGAATTATTTTGATCTTAATGATGAACTTTGAACTTTATTGAACTTGGTACATTAAGTGAGCTTAGTATATTGTAACAACTTGAATATGAAAATAACCAATTTGAATTGCAATGTACTTTTTTGTACTTGAAGTGCTTATCATTGTATGGTATGGGAAAACAAGTGATGAAAAAAAACCAAGGGTTTTTAAAAAAGCACATTTTCAAAATTATAGTTACTGCTGACTTATAAAATTTACTGCTAACAGTAAATTTTCAATTTTAAAGTTTTTATAGCCCTTCATTTAGGAAGGTTTCCAAATTTCTCAAGGATCTAACTTCATCGAACTCACCCCCACCACCCCCCTCCTCCTCTATTTTTTTAGGTTCTAGGAATTAAATTGTGAATTCCACAAAAATTTGAAAACTGGGTAAAACTGAGAGATACTTTCCTCAATTTAAGGAACGGCTTTTAAATTTAAGAAAAACCTTTACCATATGTTAAAATATAATGTTGGACCTTTAAATTTTGTATATTAATTAAAAAAAAATTGGACAGGTATTCAAGTTACAGGTGCTTAAAAATAGCAAAATTTAAATTTTCGAGCCCTTATAGCTCCTAAATAGGGGGCTTGACAAAAAAATTGTTAACCGACTCCTACTATTTTTTTAGGATCTAACTTCTCCCAAAATTTCAAGATCCTATCTTAAACCGTTTAGGAGATATGTGGGACCAAAAATTTTGCAAAAATTGAGTTTTATATAATGGTAAATTTTAGTACCGTATGGCAACCCTAAACACTTGCCTTTTAAAAATGTATAAATTTATGAAACCAGCTATCGTTTGCCGTTTTCAGATTGAAAATATATCTAACAGAACTCTTGTTATAACAATTTAAATATAGGGCTTTTTCCAACTTTGGGGGACCAAAATTAAAACCAAATTTTTTCATACTTTTTTATTAAAAAAATTTTTCTACGATATTATTTTTTTTGCAAAAACTAGCGATGGTTAAAATTTCTTTACTCTATTTCAAACGGTGTAAAAGTTTTTGTAAACATACGGACAGACGGACGGACAGAGTGAAGCTATATAGGACATTTTTACAAAATTTTTTGAAAATGTGCTAAAAAAGGGGCAAATTGTAAATAACAAATTCAACCAACTTTTAGAAATACAGTGGATAGTTAAAAATTCCACATTTTTGCAATTTTAACAACAAATGAATTGCTATAACCAGTAGAGTATCACTTGTAGTTCCATATAATTGGAATGAGCAAATGCCCTTTTTCGGGTGCACAGGAATTTTCTGAGAGGGGACATCAGTGATTTTATTTTATCTTGGCGGGTAATCATTACCTCAAAGATTTCTATATAAAATATTATTATAAACAATATTACAACGAATGTCAGCAAGGTTATAGTATTGCTCCCGATTGGGTAAATAGCTACCCGAATAATGTGTTTTTGAACTCCATCGAAAAAGATCAAAGAAATAGTAGATAAGGCGCCTTGGGAAAATTGAGTAACTCCATATTACAATAGTTAGAAAAACTTTTCAAGGCTAAATTTATGAAGTTCAAGGGATTTAAAGAGTAAAACCTGTTTCATAAAGGCCGTTCTCAAATTCTAGATCAGTACAGTGCCACCACATTTATGTAAATTAATTTTCTTTTTATTTTTAATATTTACAAAAGAAATTGGGGAACTTAATAAAAAATATGTGATTTTTTACAAAAATATATTTCAGCCATTATTAATTCTTAAATTAAGACTTTTATAAGTTAATAAAAATTAATTGCCTATATTAATTCCAGATGTTGCCTACAATTTTTGGAATTTAATATCAAAATTTTATTTAATATTTCGACATTATTACCAAATTGTTAATCAATATTTGGTTTAAAAATTAAAATTTAAAAAGAATAAACTGAATAATAAATAATTAGGTAAAGATTCTCTGGCATTTACCCATATACAAATTAATTATGTACATTTTTCCATTTTTTATCATAGTTATCAATAAATAGGTCATTTTATAAATTAAATTCCTTTTTTAAATAAATTTTACTATAAATTGCATATGGGATCATATTTAATGTATGATACGCTTTTATTAATGCTTCCGATTCAAGATTATAAATTACGGAAAATTGTGTTGGGAAATAATTTGGTTTTTCTTTAAAATATTAAGATATACACAGGGTATCCCGTAAAAGTGTTTCCTAATAGAAATGGTTGAAAAAGAAGTTCAATATTCGTAACATATGATATCTTATTATTAACCTTATTTCAAATTGCATTGCTTTATTATAAACTGTCTGTAAAAGCTTTTGAAAGCAAAGGTACACAAACCGAACCTATAAAGGCACTTCATATAAATTTCAATTTTGCTTTCCCTTAAAAAGTTAAGCCGAATCCTACGTATGCAATTGACGTTGATGAATGGCTCTTTGATTTTCTGAACCCCAGAACCTACAGTTCTGCTTATTAACAAAGCCATTCTTTGCTTTAAAATAATTGATCGCTGATTTAAGTAATAAAAATTTATTATTCTGGTTCTTTGTCCAGTTGTGAATCTCTCCATTATTTATTCTTTAGGTGTTATTTATATAATGTGAAAAAAAATAAAAAAAATATAAACAAAAGAGTTATTAAGTTTTTAAACCTGATGACTTTTGGCCCACCGTGTGTTATTAAACAAAACTCAACTTATAGATTTAGACAATTACTATATAATATAGTGTGCTTAAAATATAAAATATTGTTGTTCAGATATTTTCCATTTCAATTCCAGAATTGGGTACAATCAACAATTAATATCGACAAAGGTCTTGTGTGTTACACTGTCACTTGTTGTCGACTAAATAACTCGTTATTTCTACTAATATAATGTGTTAAATCAAAATATTCAGAAATTTTTATTTTTTAAATAAAAAACAAATTAATGAAAAATAAAATTTAATAATAAAGAAAATCTTAAAAAATTTAATTTTTCAGGATTAATAAACCAATTTTCATTTATTTTTACTGTGGTTTTTGACTTTTTAATTAAAATGACAGGAAATTCCGTCTGTTTATCACACAAAAACAAAAATACTAAATTAAGATTTAAAATTTAAATAAAAATATATTAAATGACGTTTTTATTTAAAAAATTCTTTTGTCCTTATAAAGGCACGGAAATTGCATCAGCTGAAAAAATAAAAACAAAAATCTGTTAATTCATTACTATTCCGTTAATAATATTAACGGAAATGAAAATAAATAAAACTTAATTAAAATATACTATATTATGAGGTTATATTATATTTTAAGTATTACTTAAAACATTTATGTGGCAGTCGGAAATAGCCCCGCAAGCAATAATCCCCGAAAAAAAAGAAATAATATCCTAAAAAGTTTAAAATACAAGTCAAATTCAAAATGAAATATTCCCGCCATAAAATAAAATCCAATTCCCTTATGACATAAATTAGGGTATTTCCTTTTTTGAAAATTAGAGTATTCCTTTTTTCTAGCAAAATCTAGCTTCAATATAGAATAAAATTAGTGGGGGCTCGATCAAAATAAATTATTTTTCAATTTTATTACATTTTAAAGTGTTGAGGGATTATTTTACTTTTAAATTTATTTGATTTTGGGGGACTAGTTCCCATAAAAATTCTTTAAAAAGAACTATTTTATACAAATTATTTATTAGATCGGGCTAGAATAGATGAAAGCGGACTCAAGTACATAAAATGAATTTTAATTAAACAAATTAATCACTGGTTATAAGTACAAGAATCACGATGCTATAAAATTTAAAAAATTATTTTTAAAAACTGTTTTCCTTTTGAATGCGAACCACTAAATAAGTTTAAGTTTTTAATTAAAAACTTGCAAAAATTAGATTATCTATAACTTAGGATCATCTAAATATTCGTTACTATAGGATTATTAACGTGTACTAGCAATAATTTTTCGGATAATATAATATAAATACCAAACGATTATTATTAAATGGTTTGGATATGTATTTATGTATGTATGATATGTATTTTATTACTTTTAAGACTATAATCAACCCTATTTACAAAGAGTAAATTTAACAGATGTTTTACTAAAATTAGTAACTAAACAGTTTATTAACAAAATCTCAAAACGTGAAAAAACCCCAATTTTCCAATATTATAATTTCTATTAAAATGGTCCTTCCTGGTTTTTGTACATGGTTTTCCAATACAGGGTGTGCATATCAACAATGATTTCAACCAATATTTATTCGAATTATTTTTACTTGTAAGATTTTCTAATTTCTATTCTTGTTAATATTTGGTTACAGAATTAAGTATAAATATCTTTGAAGGCATGTGGCAGCTATCTGAATCACTACTCCATAACTATATTCAAATTTTCGGAACATAATGGAAACATGGCAAAACACTGTAAAAACCAAAATTGTGTCTTCCTATCTATATTAATTTCGAAAATATGATTTTTAGATCTTAGGAGGTGAAATCCCCAAACCATTCAAGTCGTCCCATAGTTAAGATACGAGAAGGAAACTGAAAAGAACATTCTTGTACCAAATTTAAAGGATTTTTATTTTTATTATGGTTTCAAGATATGCTCGTTCGCTCTTGGCTTGTTCAGATGTTCCCAGAATCCTAACTTCATGGTCTGATTTTACCCATTTTCAACTGTTAGGTCTCTCTGTACATTAGGTAGTAATTTAATGGCATTCGAAACAAGGCGTCTCAAATGAAAAATCGGTACTCTAACCACTGTGCAACCTAACCGTTAATTTAGTAATATTTGTCGTCGACTGTGCAAATAAAATTAATTATAGTCGAGATTTTTTAAAATTGAAAAAAAAACTCTTTTAAGTTTAATTAATCGTGAATTTTGTTAACAAAATTTTATTCTAATAAGTATGGGTAAATCGTAATACAGTAAACTTTGAAATTTATTTATTTATCTAAATTGCATTAACAAACAAAAAGTTATAAGCGCATTAGCTACTATTTATATCATTTTCTTTTGATATTTGAATTATATTTAATATATCCTAAAATTCCAGGACTGTAAGTAAATGTCAGACGGGTTTTTTAAAATACAAGATTAAAAGAAAGTTCAAAAATGGAAATTTCTAATAGGATTTAAAAAATAAAGTCAGACATCATTTCGAAAATATTTAAACAGTTTCCATGAACTTTTAAAAATAATTGGTTTTCAAATTCTTTAATAAAAAATAACATAAAAAATAAAAATGAAGTTAAGCTACTTTAAAATAATTTTAAAATTTAATTTTTTAAATACAACAAAACAAACCTGATTTGTTAATACCTTTAACTTTTTTATTAATTTTATAACAGAAAAAATGTTATGCACCTGTTCATGCACAAGACAACTGGACAAAATTCAAAATTTTTATAATCCTGTTTTTTAAAATCAACTTTCTTAAAAACCAGTTTTTCAAAATTTCCTTTTTATTTAAATGGTTTATTAAGGAAAAAAAAATTTGTTTAATTTCAATGCAAAATATTGGATCCTCCACAAAATCCCAAATTAGGAAATTCTAACTTTGTATCGAACTCAAAAACTCTTCCAAAATATTTTCTCTAAAGTATTTAATATAACAGAGGATGCCGCTCCTAATCTCCGCTAAACAAATTACTTGATTTGGAATCCAACTTTAAAACTTCTACTAAACATTTAATTGAACGGAGGATACCGTCTTTAAACCTCCACTAAAAAGGATTTTGAAAACAGGATTTTGACAAAACGATAATATAGGATTAACCGGCTTTCTATACTATACCACATTGATTAGAATCGATTAAGATGAATGAGTTTATCCTTTATGTGTAAGGTATAACCGAAAAATATAATACCTTAAAACAATATCTATATATATAAAAATAAATATATGTTTGTCTGTCTGTCTGTCTGTCTGTCCTGTATGCATTAATACACGATTCATACGATGCCAAGAAATTTTGAGAAGTAGTTCAATACACTCTAAATAAATATGTCGCATTTTGCAGGGTATATTTGCAGTCCAAAAGAAAACAAATTATTGTTGAGTTCAATTAACCCGTTTGGGCACGGAGACCCAACAATTTTTATTCAATCTTTTTCATATCGGATCGAAATAGTTTGGGTATTGACTTAAAATTTAGCACAAGCGTTCCTCTTAGCTAACAGAATTTGTTGTATAAAGTTGGTTGGAATATATTAGTCCATTTCGACCCGACGGGTTTCCAAAAAATTTTTGTTTCAGTTTTGTGTCCAATTTTACTGTTATTATATACCTTTAAATTTGGTATTTACGAATTTATAAATTCAACTCTGATTTAAAGTAACCAATAAAGTATTAATGAGAGGAATTTTTACTTATAAATAAAATTTTAGTTTATTAGTTGATTTTAGTTTAGTTAAGTTTAAATAAATTATTAAAAGAGGCTATATAAAAATTTATAAGTAAATTCTAAATTTCAAGGAATATTTTGAATTTTATTTTACTTACAAAAAATATAATTTCTAGGAAAGATTATTTTACCAGGAGAATTAATTGTAGATGCAAACAGAATACTTCTTAGAATTATTTTAAAATTTGTTTTTTTTTTAATTCTTTAAATCATCTTTTAATTTTTTAAAAGAGAGCCTACGATTACGTCATCATGGTTTAGTTATATTAACTAATCTAAATCAGGGGAAATTCAGTAAGATCTGTAAGAGTTTAAATTAAAAAACAGGTTTTACAAATTTCAATTTTGTATTTAATTAACGTGAACTATAGATTTCTTATTGCTATTGTTGTAAATATATTTGTTCACAATATATTGGAATTCTTATCATACTAAGCAGATAACGTACAATAGTCTACTATGTTTCTTTGATTAAATTTTTAAAACGAGTTTAACTTGAACAAATATACTTCCCTTCGGATTACCTTTCTTTCTATTATCAACTGAATTTCAAATTACAATCTAAACGTAGTATAATCAAATTTTTATACCCGTATGACTTTAGGCCGAAAGAGTATACTATATTTTCCATTACGTTTGTGACGCAGAGAAGAACGGGGATGTGGATTTTGACTTAAAGGTATGCATCGGATCAGAATCGAAAGGTAAATCCATCTAGCTATGTATGTCCGTCTGTCCATCCGCGCGACAACTCAAACAATAAAAGAGTAGAAATTTTTTACAAATTTGTTATTATGCAATAGCCGTCTCTGCTATTTAAATCCAGCCAGCCCCACAAATTCAAGTAGCTGCAATAAAACTTCATTTGTTATATGAAAATAACTCTAAACTTGGTAAAGCTAATTATTTGATATTTTGACAGATTTAGTTAAGTTTTATGGCCAAAGTTTGTCCTAAATTTAGTAAGGGTAGCGCTGTGGGATGTCAAAAATTTTGTCAATAGTAATAAACTTTAATGGCCAACGTCTGAAGTTAATATAGTTAGTGTAGTGGAAGGGGTTCGAAAAGCTGCCTTTGAACTTATATATTATTATGTACATAACTGAAAGTCTAATAAGTTGTGCATTTAAAATTTTGCCAAAAGTAATTAATCGGATTATGTAATGTATATAAAACGGTCATATGGGTATCCCAGAGTTGACACAATCTACTCTACTACACTCTTCCTCGTTTTTACTGCTAATGATATTTAATTAATTTTGTTACCAAGTTACTGATAAAAACAGACAGTCATCATCATATTTCATTTTAATGACATGAATTTTAATTATATGTGATTAAAAGTACACAAAAGCATATAAAAACAATGAAACAAATTAATGTTTCGCACGATTGTACAGGAAACCGAAATTCCTTCCTCCACAATTTCTTTGAATTCATAATTGTTTTTTATTAAATTTCTTTTGTTTTTTGGTTTAAATTTTAACCCTTTTATTTTTTCTTCTGTACTAATTTTTCACCTTTTGTAATTCTTCATATTTCCCACATGATTTCATGGTGATTTCACTTTGCTTCAAATTGTCAGTTAAATCAACCTTTTATGCTAAAGGCTCGGGTTTTAATAATTTTTTAACAAAAAGTTGTTTTAAGTTTTATTAATATTTTGTTTTTAAATGTCAATGATCATTTTGAAATATTGTTGGTAATTCCGGTATGTAACATAAAATATTGTCTTTTTGAGATTAAAAGTCTATATTAACAACATACGTACATACATATATGCATTATGAAATTATATTAGACTACTTTATTGAACAGAATTTAGAACGAAATTATGATATATTGCAAGTACCTAGGTAGGCCTTTAATTTTGAAAAGTTTTTTCGCATTCTAAATTCACGCTGATCTATAATTGTAGCCTTAATCAATCTTATTTGCCGGTATGCCTAGTTTGGCTAAAAATACATATAATTTTTCCCTTTGAATATAGTCATAAGTGGTCTTGAAGTTCATATTGCAGATTTGATGTACTTCGACATTTCTTTCCCATCACTTCCCTAATACCTGCTTCAGCGCAAATAGCTGGTCCTTTGTAGATCGTCCTGACCTGAAACCGTACTGATATTAACCAATAATGTTTTTGGCCATTATTCCTAAACGAGCTTTCAAAATGATCGTGAAAACTTTGTATGAAGTGCTGAGAAGAGTTTTGTGTACTCTTTCTCTTCCATCCATCAGAAGTTCAATAAGATTTTTATCTGTACCAGGAGCCTTGTTGTTTTTAAATTTCTCTATTTCAATGACCATCTCTGTTAAAGTAGGTTGTTCCGTGTTTCATTTTTAATAGTTCAATTAAATATATTTTAATTATCAGTGCATTATCACATACAGCTCTGTTTTAATTACTTGGATTTGCAATTTTATCTATCATATTTTTAAAATATCTGCAAGTAGTTTAAATATTAGTTCGGTCGGTTTCATCCTCCGTATTCAATTAAGTTGGATTTTATTAAGTAATAAATTAATGATCGATGCTCTGTTTTTTAGCACATTTTCAAAAAATTTTGTAAAAATGTGCCTATATAGCTTTACTCTGTCCGTCCGTCTGTCCGTCCGTCAGTCCGTCCGTATGTTTACAAAAACTTTTACACCGTTTGAAATAGAGTAAAGAAATTTTAACCATGGGTAGGTTTTGCAAAAAAAATAAATTCGTAGAAGAATTTTTTTCTGTAGCCCCACCTGCTACGGGGCTACAGCCCCCCAAAGTTGGGAAAGCCTTATATTTAAATTGTTATAACAAGGGTTCTGTTAGATATACTTTCAATCTGAAAACGGCAAACGATAGCTGGTTTCATAAACTTTATAAATTTTTAAAAGGCAAATGTTTAAGGTTGCCATACGGTACTAAAATTTATCATTATATAAAACTCAATTTTTGCAAAATTTTTGGCCACACATATCTTCTGAACGGTACAAGCTAGGGTCTTGAAATTTTGGGAGAAGTTAGATACTCAGAAATTAGTAGGAGTCGGTTAGCAAAATTTTTTTTTCAAGCCCCCGATTTAGGAGCTATAAGAGCTAGAAAATTGAAATTTTGCTATTTTTAAACACCTGTAACTTGAACACCTGTCCAAATTTTTTTTTAGTGATATACAAAATTCAAAGCTCTATAACTATATTTCAACATGTGTCAAAGGTTTTTCTTAATTTTAAAGAATGGCGAAGCTACAGCCCCTGCAAATTCCAAAAAAGCCCTATATATAAATTGATTTAACAAGAGTTCTGTTAGGTTTATTTTCAATCGAAAAGCGGTAGAAAAGAGCTGCTTTTATAGGCTTTACAAAAATATGTCGCTGTAATGTATAGGGTTACCATACGGTACTGAAATTTATCATTATATAAAACTCAATTTTTGCAAAATTTTTGGCCACACATATCTTCTGAACGGTACAAGCTAGGGTCTTGAAATTATTTGGGATAAGTTAGATCCTTAAAAATTAATAGGAGTCGGTTAACAAAATTTTTTTGCCAAGCCCCCTGTTTAGAAGCTATAAGGGCTCGAAAATTGAAATTTAGCTATTTTTTTGCACCTGTAACTAGAATACCTGTCCAATTTTTTTTTTTTTAATATACAAAATTTAAAAGTCCAACATTATATTTTAACATATGTTAAAGGTTTTTCTTAAATTTAAAAGCGCTTCCTTAAAATGAAGAAAGTGTCTCTCAATTTTACCCATTTTTGCCTAGATTGTATAATTCTAAGTAAAAATTCAAAATTTTTATTCACAATTTAATTCCTAGAACCTAAAAAAATGGAGGGGGAAGGGTGTGGGAAGTAAGGTGAAGTTAGATCCTTGAGAAACTTGGCAACCTTCTCTATTGAAGGGCTATAACAACTTTAAAATAAAAACTTTACTGTTAGCAGTAAATTTTATAAGTAAGCAGTAACTATTTCCAAGTAAATATTTCCAAAGTTAAACTCAGTATGTAATACAATATAATTTTGAAAATGTGCTTTTTTAAAAACCCTTGGTTTTTTTTTCATCACTTGTCTTAATTAATTAATAAACCAACAAATCCACAGTTACTTCTAATTGGTTTTGTCTTGTCTTATCCTATGATCCTTTTAAGGTAAGTTTAGTACAAAATTCCACCATAACCATATAATATCTTTTTAGTACAAAAAATTCTATAAATAGTAATAATTTTTAATAAAATATAAGGCAAGGTATATCGCTTTCACAAAGAATAACGACATCGTTCACCTTTTTGTTAAAAATAGCTACAATAAATGAAAGAAAAGAAAAAATTTTTTTATAATATATGATGCTCATAAAATGTTCATTCAGACTTTTTTTTTATTATTTTATTTATTATTATTGTTTCAATATTTCTAACTTTTTCACTTTCCTATTCTATCCTTTTCTATCATTTGTTATAATAAGGCATATCTATGAATCATAAAAAAAGTATTGTAACCAGTACAAAAACATATTTTCTGGTAAAAATTTGTATTGATATTCTCTTAATTACTCCTAAATCTAAACCCATAAAATTATAAATCTGCTTTTTAACGAACTAAAGATTTGAGCTGTGCGGCTTTAACATACCAAACCCACAGTCATTTTTGAACTAAACTTTAGGATTGTACCTGTGATACAAAAGTAAGCTTGGTTTTGAATTAAAGATTATTGAGAATTGGGTTTGGGAAATTTTAGGATTCATTGATTATAGAGGATGAGAAACTTGGATGGGATATTGAATAGAAAGACGTTAATGATTATTTTAAATTTTTTAATATTAGCCAACTTTAAGTGAGACATTTAATGGGATATAGTTGATATGGACAAACGAATTTCCATATGCTATGTTGTCCCACCTGGATAGTTCAACTTTGTACAAATAACTATCTGTGCCTTCTTTGTTTCTCATTTGAAAATCTTGAGTGCGGCATTAGTTTCTTAATGTTTCAGAACAGGTTTAGTCCTAACAAAATATCTATAAAATAGATATGAGCATCTGTTGCCTTCCTTGTTTTCCGTTGGAAAATTTTAAGTGGAGGCATTAGTGGTTTAATGTTTTAAAACAGATGTTAGTTCCTACAAGATATCTACATTATAAAATAGATTAGGATTAGGATTATAGAATAGATTAGGATTTTTTATAAAATGAATAACTCTATTTTGTGTTTTATCAAGATATCGCAGTGCTGTAATAGGGTCTCCAGTCCAACACTATGCTTTATACTCCATTTTCGGCCTAATATACGTTTTACAGATATTAAGGAGATCAGATGGGAAGAAAGAAGTTTTACATCTTTACAATAAAATTCTAACAATTAACAGCTACACTAAACTACAAGAAAGCTATAACTAAGTTTGTTATTTAGTTCGATTTCAATTTCCAAGATATTCAAATTTGTTGTATGAAGCAAAGCCTCTCCTTAAAATGAAAGGTTCGGAATAGTAATCACCATATTTAACTTTAAGAAATAAGGAACAAACGGAAAAGTGTCGTGGCGTATTATCCTGTAACGAAGATTATTTTATTTTAATATATTGTGTTCGAAGTTTTTTTTTTTATTTCTTTATTTTATTAATTTATCTAAGCTCATCACATTGTTAATAGCTTATACCCGATTTTAATAGAAACTTTGATATTATTAAAGTAAAGAAAATAGATTACCTGTATAAAAATATGAAAATCTCATCACCATAAAGGTGTAATAAATCATTTCAATATAATAAAAAGAAAATATTAATATAAGGAATGGTGAAGGTATCTTATATTTCAGTAAATATGAGGTTTTCCAACCCAAAATAGAACATTAGAAGCCAAAGTAAAAAATAAATGAATATATTTAATCATTTTTCCTGTAATAAGAAACGTTTGCCATTAGTTTTTCATTCTATGTTAAATTTAAAGATACGTAGCTAAAGTATAATTAGGTACAAAAAATTTTATTTTTAGCAGAAAAAACTTTAAATCCAATTTTATTACTAATTATTAAATCAACAAAAGATAGAAAATGAAATATTAAACAATTTAATGAACTATTATGAATTAAAATTTAAAAATTTGAATAAAAAAAAATTTATTTAAGTAGGGACGTATGTTTTATATAGAATAATTAAGATTGAATTACGATCATATTATAATACATTGTATTAAAAGATTAAACATTTTTTATATGACTAATAAAATTATATTTGTTATGCTTTAGCATAATAGCTATCGTAAATCTTGTAGATTTCGAGGAATCGAGGAATATCTAGAATTGACGTATCCAATAGTCTAGGTACCATTTTGAAAAGCTACTTCAGAAATGCAAAAAAGAAAAATAATTGAAAAAAAATTATCAAATTAATATTATCAATCTTTGGATTAAATTCTATTTACGACTGCGCCAATTAAGTTTTTCACATTTTTTGAAACGAAATTAAAAACCTAATTTTCCCAGGGCAGTCTTAAGACTAAATTATTTAATTTAATTTTATCTTAGGTTATTCTAAAATTTAGAAGATTATTCAAAGTTACGATAGGCACTTCTTAATACAAAAGTACAAAAGTGTTACTTATTAATTATTAAAACTGTCATTATTATTACATTATTCAAAAGATTGTGTTTGGATACAAATAACGGAAAAACTTGAAAGTTCAGGTAAGCATTTTTGTACGTAGAAATTTTTGTACATAGAAAAATAAATCAGAAACCAAAAATTTTATAATTTAAGATGAAATATCCAAGAAGAGGTGGAAAAAACACCAAAAAAAAAACACAAGCTCAATATTTCCTTTACATCTGGATCATGGAAAATGGCAATATTATGAAATGGTTTGTTGCAGAAAGATTAATATGAAATATGTATTTATATAAAGATTTTTTTTTTATAATATTATATTTTTACAGAACGTACTCGTATATCTACCAATAATTTAGAGGACACCCTTATAAAATGTCAAATTCTAAAACTAACAAATTTAATTTAGTCGTATAAATATTTTCGAGAAATGTCAAAATTAACTTCAAAAAAATTTTATAAGAATGACATTTCTGCTTAAGGTGTTTTTTATTTGTAATAAAAAAAGCATATATCTGAGCAAGCTCTGAACAAAATAAGTACGCTCTAAACAGAGCATAAGAGTTTTATTATTCATAGTGCTCTGAGCATACTCACTCTAACAGAGTATGGTCAGAGCACTATGACCTAATAAAATAACATGATTTGAAAAAACTGTCATTTTTATTTTAGTAACGTTTTAAATTGTCAAAAAATTAAATAAATTATTAAAATAAATTAATAAATGGATTTCTTAAAATAAACTAAACATTTGGACTTTTATTTTACAAGTAAAATCTTAAACAAACGTCAAATCGTATTTTTAATTTATTTTGCTCAGCGGTGCTCGAAGTATTAATTGGTATAATTTTACCAATTTTTTATTCTGATATATTTTTTTTTTATTTTTCAATAATATTTATCAATTATTCAATTATTTGACATTTGAATACGCAGAGAAACCGAAAAAGTTAAAATTTAAACAACTTTTTTAATGACTGCGTATTGGTTGCGACATGGCTGAGTCTATTGTAGACACTTTCATATAATTCAATTAATTTGTGGCCGCGGAATGATACCGTTCATTGTAGATAGGCTATTAATTAATTTTAAAAAATTTAATTTTCATTTAAAAATACTAAATGTAACGTTCGGATTTTCAAAACGGAAGTAGAAAATGGATTAAAGACTTAGTATTAATTATCTTGCAATTTATTATAGATAACACTGTTTTGTCTTCTCAAAATTTCTAAAAAAATCTTTGTAATTTATGGAGCTCTTCGAAGTAAAAAGAAATTGGGTGGCTCCAGTACTTCGCATTACTCCATTATTCCTCAGAGCTGCCTCAGTTATGTTAGCTTCGGTATTTTCATTTCCAATTTGAGCTAATTTCAATAACTGGGTACTGGGTTCTTAACATTATCGAAAATATTTGGCACAAAATAAAGAAGTCTTTAATTGCTCAGAAACTGACGAAAGAAAAAGGAAGTAACACATACTGATACGTTGAAGGTTTAGAATGCAATTAATCCGCAAATGTTAAAAAATTTGGTAGACAGTTACTGCAATTAGATGGTAATTGGAAATGAAAATACAAGTACTGGAGCCATTTTTTTTCTTGTTATTTTTTTGAATTTTTATACCCGTGCATATATATATGACATCGGGTATATTAGATTTGCTCCTCCGTTTGTAACGCATCGATCTAGACGAGCTAGATATAGTGTCAAGGGTACGTATCGGCTCAGAATCGAAAAATTAGTCGATCTAGCTATGTGTGTCTGTCCGTCCGTCCGTCCGTCCGTCCGTCTGTGTGTCAGCACGATAACTCAAAAACTAAAAGAGCTACAGTTTTGAAATTTTCACAAAATATTTTTCAATCAATTTCTAGGTTCCCTATTTTTTTTGGTTAAGATCGGACCAAAACTTCGGGTAGCTCTCGAACAGCTAACTTTTTTAACTCCAATATTTTCATACAAAAATTTGAAATATAGCTATGCACCTTGTAATATGAAATTATATGAATTTTGTTTGTTTTTGTTTTTTGTTTTTTTGTTTATTTTTTTTTTTGTATTTTTTTTTTGTACGATTTCGAGTTAGAATTTCATATAATTTAAATGATGCGTAGTTTATTTAAGATAAGCAAAAAAGAACACAAAGATTTTTTTTAAGTAAATGGCTTCATAAATAATTTATATATGTATATTCATATAATATGTATATGTGTAATATTTTGAATGAATCATTTTATCAATATGATTATATGATGCTTACTTTGCTTAGGTTTAATATATTCGTGAATTAAAAATTAATTAAAAGAGATAGAATTGAAAAATTAGAGCTAGAGTTTTGAAATTCACACAAAACATTTTTTGGACATTTTTAAGGTTCCCTATTCTTTTTGGTTAAGACCAGACCAAGGTTTCGGGGAGCTGTCACACAACTTATTTAAACCAATATAAATTTCTTCAAAAGTAATTATACTAGAAAGACGAAAATTACACACGGTTAGTTTTATAATGAATCAAGCACTTATATGAAGTTTCAAAATTTTACGGCTTCATTTGCGGGGGGCTGCCATACAACTTCTTTGCACCAATATGAATTTCTTGGAAACTGAGTATACTACGCGGATGAAAATTACACACTGTTAGTTATATAATGAATCGAGCACTAATATGGAGTTTCAAAATGTTGCGACCCCATTTTCGGGCAGCTGCCATACAAAGTTGTCAATTCGATAACTGTGAATCTAATGAAGCTACGGGGTTAAAATTAAAACTGGGCAGGTAAAGTAATAGGGCAAGTTAGTTGGCAAAGTTGGACATCGCTCGGGCCAACTTTTGGGGTGGGCTATTTTTTTTTATGGTTATATTTTTTTATGGTTTTTTTTTTTTTGTTTTTAAGCAAAAATTATGGTATAATGAATTAAAAATTTAATATTTTTTTTTTTTTATTTAATTTTTTTTAAGCAAAAATTATGGGATAATAAGCTAAATTTTTTTTTAACTATTTTACTTTCTTATATTTTTTTTGTAATATTTATAATAGCATGTGGAAAATAAATAACGGTTAGTGGGTAAGCACGGGTATCTAAAAGTTGAAGTTGAAGGGCAACTATAATCTTCCTCGTTTTAAATTATATTATAAAATATAATTTTAATTGAATAATTCTAGAAGATATTTTGATTTCAGTTAACATATTTCAATAAATTTTTTGGATTGTAAATAATATTGAAACATACTAAATTCTTAAAAATAATTTAATAAATTTTATATAATATTTAATCGATACTTTTGATTTGTAATAAAACTTATCAAATCTTCCATTGCATTTTCCTCAGAAATATTTTTTTTCCTTAATAACAAAATAATAAAATACTTATCCGTTATTTTTGTTTTTGATTCATTTATTTCTTTAATGGAATATTAATATAAGTTCATATTAAATTGACTCCGGGAGAATCCTTGTTTCGATAATTTCTTCGTAGTTGTCTTTGTTTATTTACGAGTAAAAATAATAAAAAATATGAAGTTGAAATAGAATTAAATTGAAATTGAAAATTGCTCGAAATCATGGAAAATTCCAATCAAAAAAAAAAAAATTTATAAAAACTAAATTAAATTTTATATTAAATTAATAATTTGATTAGGAGCGTCATTTATAGATCGTTATAGCTAGAATTGAAATGCATATAGGAAAAAAGTTTCCGTCTCTTTTACTGAATACTGATTGAAATACAAAATAAAACGAGGAAGAGTGTGGTAGAGTAGACTGTGTCAACTCTGGGATACCCGCATAACCGTAACATATACATTATACCATGCGGTTGTTTACTTTTGGCAAAATTTAAAATATTCAGCTTTACTAGGTGTAGAGTAATGCTTATATAAAAGAAGGAGTTGTACGCCAGCTACTCGAACCCTTTGCAGTAGACATACCAAATTTTGCAGTAACTTTGGCCATTACACTAAACTATTTTTGGCAAAATTTCAGACACCCACCTTCATTTGCTCTAGTGTAATCCTCATATAAAAGAAGGAGTTGTATGGCAGCTACTCGAACCCTCAGCAATAGACCAACCAAACTTTGCAGTAACTTTGGCCATAAAGTTAAACTACTTTTGGCTAAATTTCAAACACGCAGCTGCAATAGGTACAGAGAAATACTCATATATAAAAAGAAGTTGTATGGCAGCTACCAGAACCCATGGACCAAAATGGCTGGATTTAAATAGCGATTCCGGTTTTTGCATAAAAACGAATTTGTGAAAATTTCATAATCCTAGCTCCTTTATTTTTTGAGTTATCGTCATGACGGACGGACGGACATACATCGCTAAATCGATTTATTTTTCGATTCTGATCCGATCCATACACTTGAGTCTATATCTACCCCCCTCCTTCTCTGCGTCACAAACGTAATGGCAAATTTATTATACCCTTTGACTATATAGTCATACGGGTATAAAAATGACAATAATATCAAAGAATTGTCACAGAATTTTTTTGATAACAAACTGAAACGGAAAGAACTGAAACAACTTTTATTGAAAAAATTTTGTTTCATTGTACAAAATACTGATCAAATGTTAAGAAATTAATTATCAATCCGGAAAATAATAAAATTATAATTTATTTTTAAATATTTAATTTTTAAGAGATCATTTAATCATTAAATCAACACTTCTTGTTAAATTTTATAGGTCTTTGGTGCAAAAAAATTGAAAATAAACATTTCGCGTATGCATTTTAATGATAGCCATAACTGACGTCTAAATATAATATTGGATTTATATTGATATACTAACATTGATCAGTACAAAAAGTAAATGTTAAAAGATTAAATTGCAAAATAACTTTGTTTTCATCTAAATCCAGAGTTTCTGTAGCAATTATTAAATAAATTATATAAATCTTTTTTCAATAAAAAAATTTTCTTAACTGTTCTTCCGTCACATAAAAGAAGAATATCTTCAAAATTGATGAAGGTTTCTAAATCATTAAATATTAAAATTTAATGAGAAATAATTAGTAAAAATTTGAATTAATTGCATAATTCTTGATTATTTTCAAATAATAATTTAAATAAAGAAATAGTTAGATTTTTAATTAATTTTTGTTTTATTTTTTTTTATTTTACATCATTTTCCTTCTACATATTTCATTGTTTTTATATTCCCGTTTTTTTTATCCTTCAAACTGTAAACAATTTAAATTCCTTGAGAGTTTTAATTGAGTGTTAAGTTGATAACATTCAAGATAATATCAAACAAAGTTTTAAACATCGTAATTTTTTATTATAAGGTTTTTTTTTTGTAGATAAAAATATTCTATTAAAAGAATACTTTATATACCCAATGTCCAATATAAAATATTCCATATTTTTTAAATCTAAAGTTTCCATTTTTCTTAAAAAACATTAAAAACGAGGAAGAGTGTAGTAGAGTAGACTCTGTCAACTCTGAGATACCAGTTTAACCATAATATAAACATTATATCATCCGCTTAACTACTATTGACCAAATTTAAAACATGCAGTTTTATTATGCATAAAATAATGCTCATATGAAATATAAAGTTGTACTCAAAACCATTGCAGTAGACCAACAAAATTTTGCAAAAACATTGGCTATAAAATGAAACTACTTTAGACAGACAGGCGGGCGGACATACATAGCTAAATCGATTTATTTTTCGATTCTGATCCAATCCATACCTTTGAGTCTATATGATTCCTATTTCCCTGCGTCACAAACGTAATGGCAAATTTAGTATATTTTGATTTTGACTTATAGTCATACGGGTATAAAAAACCAGAACATTATCCGTTATTCGTTTTTTTTTACCAGCCATACTCAAGTTTTAAAGTAATAATAAAAATAAAAAAAAATTGTTATAATGATGATAGAAAACCATTGTTTTCTCAGTGTTCGATAAGGAACAATGAAACTGAATACTCTGTTTAAAATATTTAAATCTGTTTATTACAGTGTTTAACAAAAGTATAGAACCATTCAATTAGGGAAATTATTTTAACGTATAGTTTTTGAAAAATAAAAATTTTTACAAAAGTAATCGAAGCAAAATTTCGTAAAAAAATTATCTTATAGTAGTTAAAATATCGTTATAAAATAAAATGCTTTAGAACTTAGTAATATTAAAACATCTTACTTTTTTTAAAATATTAAATTGTAAATGTGAAACACTATAACTAAATGAGGCCGTGTCATGATAATTAATCAATATAAAGTTTCAGAAGAAAGTTTCCAAGTTCTGGTTTATGTTGAGCCCAAGGACAGTATAAAAATTTGTATGTATTTTTGCACTTTTAATTTTAAACAAAACTATTGTTTACATGGTGTTTTACAGGTTGTTACAACGCTTTGAATTTCGTTGATATCCGTATATATAAAAGATTTATTTTATAATAGCTAGAAATTAAATTTAATGAATATGTAAATATATATTTCATATAAAGACCTAAAATAAGTTAAGAACTTGTACGCTTTGTTCAATTCGTAACATATTCTATACTTACTTATTAATTATATTTAAAAATCACATTTAAACTGCAACAACCTGTAATAAATTGATACAACTCTATAAACATTTTTACATAAAACATTCCAAGGTTAAGAAAAACTGGATTTCAGATGAGGGAAAATTTACATAAACTGATGAAATACACTTAGTTCTTCCCTGTTTTTTTTTTTTTTTTGAATTCCTTGGCTTCAGGATATTTTCAACAAAATTTCTACACTGATTATAGATTCAATTCATTTTGTTTTTGTTTGTGTGAAAAAGATAAAGGAACGAAGTATATAAAAGAAGCATTAATTCACTTTAGCCAAGGATACTTGGATTGAATCAATTGAACTTATTTTCAAATTATTATTTTATCTTTAAGAATTTTATGATGCATTGAACCTAAGAAACTAAGTAAAGAATGTGAAAATGTTTTTATTTAAATTTCATTAGAAATATTTTTAAACTACTCAAAATTACAAAAATTCAAATGAAGCCTGATTAAGTTAATTGTTATGTTCTAAATTAAGGGGATGGTTTCCAATTTTTTTTTTTTTTTTTATAATAATTTATGATAATTGTGCTACAATTAAATTTGTAGCAATGCCTTTTATCTTTTTTTAAAGTTAGCATAATTCAATTTAGCAATGCAATTGGGATGGTTGAATTTTTTGTGGGTAACTGCAAATTGATTATATAATATATTAATATAATTTGATCCTTTATTCGCACGGGGGGTACAAAGATATCAATTATATGAGAAAATTAAAAATTTTAAAATTCATATCAAATTCATTTAAAATCATATAAACATACCATTTATTTCATACATTTTAAATCTAATAAAATTTTACTAAACTTTCCATATATGTGGTTTTCCTTTTATTCTAAAATTTTTAAGAAAATTATTTTCAAATTTTAGTAAAAACATTTTAAGTGCATTAAAATTACCATTCCATAATAAAATTTTGATACTCTATTTAACTTGTATTTGGTCACTTTGACATATGTTGGGTATCAGATTTATTTTCAGTACCTACATTACATACCAATGTAAGATTAAAAAAATTATAAAATTAGAATTAAGGAAGTAAACTAAAAAATCTTGACTTAAGGTACCATAAAACCAAAAATACAAAAAAAGTATTTAGTCAAATTTCAATATTTTATATTATTTTGTTGTTGATGTTTTTGGTTTTAAAAACATTGTCAGTTATAAAATTTTAAAAATTATGTTGGTATATGTAATCGTTTCTTATGAAAAATTATTATGATTAAACTGAAGTCAATTGTAATGTGACAAACTCTACTCATAGTTTAATATAGCTTCTTATAATTTAATATAAATTATAAAATAATATGGGTTTTTCAAAAATATTTTTAATTTGTGAAATTTTAAATTTAAAGAAATTTTCTAATTACATAATTTTTAATGTAAAACATTTCGGGGCCTAGGTAGGTTCGTGGGGAAGCAATTGGGCTTACTAACAGAGGAGGTGCGAATTTGATTCCCATACGGGGTTCATAAATTTTTTTAATTGAAGAAAATTATTGAAAAAATCACTTTTCTTTACAAATCCCCATGGTGACCAAATGTAATTATTATTATTGTAATTATAAATTTAGTAATTTATAATTACAACAAAAAGTATTTAATTTAAGGAGCCAAAACGCGAAATAGACAAAGGACTATAATAATATCAGGAAATATTTACTATTGTCCTGGTACTAATTATAAATAAATAAATATTAAATATAGACATTTTTTATTCGTTTAAACAAAACATTATATAATTTAATAGGAAATATTATGAAAAACAATATTTCAAATATAAGTTTTAATTATTTTTTGGTATAACGTGGTGTGTCTAACCGCGTAAAAAATGCAAAGACGCACAATATGGGCATTGCGTATGCGGAATTGAAATGTATCTGTATCGCGCAGCAAATACGCAACACAAACCCCAATTAACTATTGCTATCAAAAATTTGCGAATTTCATTTTAGTTGCTAACGAAAGTTTCTTTTCAAAAAGTCATTTCATTATAATTAGTTGAATAATAAATTACAAAATAAAATATAAAAATATTTTTTTCAATATATACTTTTATTAAAGTAGTACTAGCCCCCTAAAATGTAGAAAATACAAAATTAAAGGTAAATCTTGGGAATTTGTTACTGTTTTAATATAAAAGTAAATTCCTGGTATAAGAAACAGTTCCTTTAATGTTTGAAAATTTTTAAGCTTAAAATGTTGAAAATTTTCATTTACCAAAAATTGATAGTAGATCTTTGCATTTAAAAGTGTTTTAGTATAAAAGTAAATTTGCTGAAATGGTGACAGTTCTTCTTTCAGATAGTCTAAATCCATTTCTTTAAAGTTACAAATTTTTAAAAAAACTATCCAAATAAATTAATTTGTTGAATTTAAAAAAAAAAAACAAAAAAAATGTTTATCTTTGAACTCCGATCTATTTACACCCCAAGCCACTTTGCTTACCACTCAACCATACAATTCTTATTAATTTATGGTCAGATTTCTAATATAAATGTATCACTAACTGACAGAATGAAAAATAAAACCATAGACAAAGGCAAGTTCATATAAAGATATATAATAAATAAATATACGTACTTAAACCATTTTTAAACTTAAATATGTTTTCCCAAAAGTTTCCTAAAATATGAGTTGTTATGATGGATTTTTGGTGCATAATAGCATGCCATTCTTCTTTGATTTCTTAAATATTTCCTTCATATTTTTTGTGAAAATAAATTAATCAGTAGTACCATAGTATTTCTCAAGTACTAGGTATGCAATTTTTTTAAGTTCAAAAGCTATGACCGCTTTGATTGATCTATAAAATTAAAACGCTTCATAATTTCTGAACACAGTTTTATATGATGTTGCTGGCATTGTTTTTTATTGTCACTATCTTGTCACCATTATTTCCGTTCTGAATTCGATTTTATTTTTTTCATTTATGAAAATATTTTTAAATTTTTAAGTGCAAATTTTTTTCCGTCAAAGAGTTTTCTATTTAAGCAGTTGTGAAAAACCGTTACAAAATAACTTTTTACAGTTTATATATTTAAGGATTTTTACTCTGAAACTTTTTGTTTAAATTATTTGCCAATTTAATGTGTATGATGATTACCATCTGGTGGTTGATGTCTTAAGAAGTTTGTTCACCGGGACACAAAAATTTTGTTAAAACTCTTTTAGTTCTTGTTGTCTTTTCGGACTATGTGTAAAAAAAAAATTTCCGGGCTGTTCTTTTTTGCGTTGAGGAGGCAGCTGTTTTCCTGCAGCACAAGTAAATTACAGGTGATGATTGACTTTTATTTTAATTTTAAAATAGCCCTGCGCTTGTAAATTGCTGATTAGAGATTGAATTTTATTGTATTTGAATTTTTGAAATTTATTGTATTAGTAAATAACTTTTAAAAGTAGAATGATATTTGCATTATCAAAGTATATTAAAATAAATATTGAGGTATATAATTTTTAAAACCATCAAGCAATTCACATAATTTTAGTAAATTCAAAAGATTTCCATATTCAAATTATTTAAATTAAAAAAGCAATTCAAAATTTTAATATAGAACTAGAAGATCCAATTTAAACCAATACTTTTTTAGTATCGAATAACAAATATATCTATTTTCTAAGTATGTCACTGTTATCTTCATTACAATGGGTGAACTTTAACAAATTAAATATTAGTCGAACATTAAAAATAAAAAGTTTGCTTTTAACCACTTCAAGGATAAACATTTTAAACAGAACATTTAATTTTCTCGCTTTTGATTTCCAATTGTTTATCCACAATATTTTTATTTCAGCCTTTTTAAGAAAAGCCACAACATTTTGACATAAATCAACAGTTTTACTTGTTAGATTATTTGTGTATCCAAAAAAAAAAAAAAACAACAATATTGAATAACAATTTAACATTGAG
This sequence comes from Dolichopus griseipennis, assembly GCA_963082915.1. NCBI lineage: Eukaryota > Metazoa > Arthropoda > Insecta > Diptera > Dolichopodidae > Dolichopus > Dolichopus griseipennis. Next base: position 188,813 of record CAUJBZ010000161.1, read on the forward strand.
TATTTAAATCAAATAAATCAATCTATGTATTATACAATTTTATTTACCACTTAACATTTTATAATTGTAAATAGTTTACAAATCAAATTTATTTTAACAATGTTCTGTGGTTTTGCCGATATCATGTACATTAAAGTAGAGAAAATCTGGATTTCAAAATATTTCAATTGGTTAAAATACATCAAGTTACATATCATGTAATCAACATTTAGTATATGATATCAACAATGAATCAATTAACTGTTGCAAAAAACCAATGGTAAAGATTTCAAAATTCTTTTAAAAGTAATACAATCCAATGTTATTTTGAATAAATTTATGTTTTGTAGAGTATATTTTTAGAACTTTTTCAGTGGTGGATGGAAGTAGTTTTTTTAATACTTTTTCAATAGTGAATATAAGTAGTTTTCTAAGTTCTATTTCAGTAATAAACTAATATAAATTTTACTATTTTACTAAAAAATACCTATTTAGTACTTTTTTTTCATTTAAAATTTTTTAACTCCCAATATTAAATATATTTAATAAAAAAAACTTCCGCTGCTTACGTTTTAACTCCCAATTAAATTTAATTACTAATGATGAAATAAACTAAATCTCTACGAGGTATAAAAAGAGAGCGATAAAGAGAGCAACTATACCATATTGTTGTTTCCTTCATTTCGCGGAACTTCAGTAGTGATTCACTACTTCTTCAGTACGAAATAAACGTCATTTAAAATTACCTATAAAAGACAAATTTTGTATTCTATAAAAGTGTAAAAATTCATTTATATATGGTCGTAACTACTGAACTCTGGTTATCAGGACATGAACTACATTTTTAAAAAAAAATTTGACGCTTAATGCTTTAAAGTATTAAAAGCTAGTTGATTTAAGATTTGTGAAATTTGGAGAAGGATAGTTATTATACCCGTATGACTATTAGTCAAAAAATTATACTAAATTTGCTATTACGTTTGTGACACAGAGAAGAAGGGGAGGTAGATATAGACTCAAGTGTATGGACCGGATCAGAATCGAAAAATAAATTTAGATTTTTAAAATAGATTTAGCTATGCACCTCCGTCCGCCCATCCGTGCGTTCATTCGCACGATCGACAAAAAACAAAAGAACTAGGATTTTGAAATTTTCCCAAATTCGTTTTTATGCAATAGTCGACATTGCTATTTAAATCCAACCATTTTGGTCCACAGGCTCGAGTACCTGCCATACAACTACTTTTTTTATATGAGCATTACTCTATACTTATTAAAGCCGGGTGTCTGAAAATTTGCCAAAAGTAGTGAAATTTGAGCTTTTTACAACTTTGCTGTGTATCTTATATAAAGTGCAAAAAATTAAACGAATCAAACACAATTATATATTCTTTTCTAAATTAGAAAATTTTATAATACAAGTACTGCTGTTAAGTATTAAAAATAAAATTTAAATAATTTTGATCGGGTATTCCTTCCTTGCAAGTGTACCAAAAGTACCAAAATGCGGATTTCTTACATGGCATGGCATCTTACATGACGAATTGAATATTAACTTTTCCTGTCATATCAAGTAAATTTAAAAATAATTCTAAAATAAATTTAACATAATGAAGTTTCATTTAATTAACTGTTTAATAATTGTAAAATGATAAAATTTAAATGATCAATATAAATGCAAAAAACTTGTTAAAGATTAAAGACTTTTAAAATAATAACAAATGGACAAATTAATCGTCGAACATTTTCTTAACAACAACTATTAACAACAAATATTATTTAAAGTTGAAAAGTTTGGAGTTAAAAGTTGAAGTTAAATTTTAAAAAGAAATCTTTAAATATTATGTAATTTTAGGTTGGTTCTTTTTTAATTTCAGAAATATGAACTAGATTTTATGATCTGTTACAATCAGAAGACAAAATTAATTATTAAACAAAAAAGATATTAAAATAAAGTAACTAACCATTAAACTAACCATTAAAATTTTTGGAAGTCTATCAAACCAACAATACTTTGATATTTATTTATATTTAAATTAAATTATTTTCTGTATACATAATTTTCATTGTTTGAAATGTTTTAATGCCACACAGATGTTTTAAATTGGGTAAATTGTAGATAAAAATTAGACGCCATTTTATTTAGGATTATTTTTCTGAATGGAATTTAGTTGGGACCAAATTGAAGACTTCCTTATCTATAGAATTCTTCTAAATAAAATTTAAACCATTATCCCTTTTTTAATAATAACAATTCTTTTTGTGTTTTTAAGGAGGGTTATTAAATTAAACTTAATTTTAAAAGGACATTAGAAAAAATAAAATTTAAATAAAAAGGTAGGTATCTCAAATATAAAGTATGGATTGTAGGTTTCTCAAATATCTCAAATATGAAGCTCAACTTATTATACCCGTATGACTAAAAATCAAAAGGGTATACTAAATTTGCCATTACGTTTGTGACGCACAGAAAGTGGGGGAAGAGATATAAACTCAAAGATATGAAACGGATCAGAAACGAAAAATAAATCGATTTAGCTATGTATATCCGTTCGCAGTATTAAAGGAGCTTGGATTTTGAAATTGCCACAAATTAGTTTTTTATATGAAAATTAACAGCTTAGTAAAGCTGGATATTTGAAATTATGCCAAAAATAGTTGTGCACAATTTAGTTGGGTCAGTGCAGTAGGTTCGAGTAGTTGCCATGCAACTTCTTCTTTTATATGAGCGTTACTCTTTACCTAATAAAAGTAGATGTCTACAATTTTGTCAATTGATATTAACTTTAATGGCCAACGTCTGAATAAAATATAGTTGGTGTAGTGGAAGAGGTTCCAATAGCTGCCTTTCAACTTATATTTTATTTTGTTCATAACTGAAAGCCTAACAAATTGTGTATTTAAATTTTTGCCTAGTCTATATTACGATCATACGTGTATTCCAGCGTTGGCACAGTCTACTTTACTAAACTCTTCCTCATTTCTTTTTGTTTTATAAAATTAAGTATATTGTTTTTTAGCTTGTTATTTATTTTAAAGTTTTTATTTTTCTAATTTCTTTTAAAATTTAACAATAGAAAATGTGATAAACTTAGAATATTTTTGTTAGTTAGTGCCCAGAATTCAATTGTTGACGATCTGCAAATGACATTATAGATAACATCTTTTGTTTGTTTTCTGCAATACATTATGACGCTGTCAAAATAGGTACATTAGGCCATATATTTACATCTAATTTTATAAATTGTAATTAATTTCTTTAAAACGACATTAATATATGGTTTTAAATAAAGTTTGTTCTGTTGATTTAAGCAAAATTGGAAATAGCTGTACTACTGTCATTTAAAGGTTCACATGCAATAAATTTAATTTAATAATATACCTACTTTTATACATTACTTTTTATATACCTTAATTTAAATACATTTTGATCAAGTTTATCATAAAATGAAAATACTTTTTGTATAGGATATAGCATCAGGTAATATGTAAGTTTTAGGAAATATTATTTTACTAGATGTTGGCCCGCCATAGAATGACGTACTTCATTATATTAAATTAGAATTTATTATCAAAAATATATAAAATCTTGGAATTTCGGAATAATGTATAATTTGCACTTTGCCAAATAATTGTGTAAAGAAAAAGAAAAAAAGGAATTATTTGTAATTTATATGCATATAAAAATATATCCTTCCATCCGGAAATGAATCTGCGTGTCAACATTTCGGAGTCAGACACTCTAAAAATGTATACTAATAAGAAGAAATCAAAAACTGTATTTTAATTAACTGTATTTTGTAATTAGTTTATAAAACTTAAGTAAATTTATTTTAGTCTGCTTAATTAAAAAATGTGTGTTTATATATTTTTTTTTTAAAAGTTTTTCCAAAACAAATTGGAAGATTCATATTATTTCATTTGAGTATTTTATTTTATTCATTTATTTCTTAGCCTGTTTTTAGTTGATTTTTAAATTTTTAGCTGATATTATTATTTGTTAGTGTTTTGTTATTAGGTTTTTTCTTATATATTATTGCTTTCTTAGTTTTTTAATTTAAGTAGGTATTAGATAATTAATTGGTTTTTTATTTTAGATTTTGTTTGTTAGAGTTTTTTTTTTAATTTGGTTGTGTTACAAATTATATATAAGTATAAATATGTATACATCTTTTTTAACTATGTATCTAACTTTTTCCAATAAAAAATCTCTATTGTTTTTGAAATGGAGTCTGCCCTCCGAAAAAGCCCGGGTCGCGTCCACCGCGACTCCACCTCGTTGAACTATTGTATACAAGTTCGTATCCGAAGTTGTGACCCAGGCTTCACTGTTGCATATTTGTTGTTTATGCTTGTTCATTTGGTATGATTTTAGTTTTTTTCATTTGTTTTTTTTTGACATTTTTATTTTTTTAAAGAGTATTATCTTCAAGCTTTTATTTTTGTTTAACTAATTATATAACGTTTCCCAATTAAATATCTCTATTGTTTTTGAAATGGAGTCTTCCTTCCAAAAAAAGCCTGGGTCGCGTCCACCGCGACTCCACCTCGTTGAACTCGTGAATACAAGTTCGTATCTGGAGTTGTGACCCAGGCTTCACCGTTGTATATTTTTGTTGTTTATACTTGTTCATTTGGGATGATTTTAGTTTTTTTCATTCGTTTTTTTTTGGATTTTTTTTAAAGTGTATATGTTTAAGTTTTAATTATTAAACATTTTTGAGGTAATTTAAATTTAGTTGTTTTAGTTTTGGTTTTTATTTTACTGTTTTAACTATTTTAACTGTTAATTTTTTATACTTATTTAAATTTTAATTCTAATTTTAAGAAGGTGTAGTGAACTACTAAAATGTAGTTTATTTTGAAACTTTTTTTATAAATCGTTTTTCGTTATGTTTTGCCTTTTATATAGTGTTGGTTTTTATTGAATCGTTAAAATGCCGAGTTGTTGTTTTATTAAAAAATTTTTGTAGAAAATTTTTAAGATATGTTTCTACTTGTTATTGATGTCACAGTAACCGTTTTACAATATTTTTAGTCAGCCAATACTTCTTTAAATATAATGTTTCTTGTAAATTGACGTTCGTTATTTAATAGTAAACCTTGTTGAGGACCAGGTTGAATTTTTATTTTTATATTATTCGGATTTTTACATCTAGAAAGAGCCACATAGAGTTGACCGTGCGAGAATACTGGTGTTTGCAAATTGATGCCAACATAATCAAAAGTTTGACCCTGTGACTTATTAATAGTAACGGCATATGCTGGAAGTATAGGAAATTGTCTTCGTTTTAAAACGAAGGGCAAGGTTGTTTCTGAATTTATTATATTAATTCTTGGAATGAACACTATTCTTCCTTTATTACATTCAGATATTATTTTAGCTTTAATAAAATTTGTAGCTAATTCTTGTATCATTAATCTTGTCCCATTGCACATACCTTTTTTTGGGTTTAAGTTACGAAGTAACATTATTATTACACCTTTCTTAAGAATTAAGACGTGGGGAGGCATGCCAGATGGAGTTTGCTCATTTAAAAATTCCATAGGAAAATTCAGTGTATCGTTCGGATCTTCAGAAACGACCAAATCTGCACTGTAGTAAGCTTTCTCGTCTCCAGGTACCATTGCAATGATCTTTTTGTTCATTTCCAAAGTCTGGGCATTCGTTGGAGCGACAATTACTCGTTTGGAGAGTTCTTCAGTTGTTAGATAGAATGTGTATATATGGTTACAATTATATTTTTTTGAAAAACATTTTTGAATTTTGTTATAAAAATAATAACAAAAAGAAAGAAATGAATAAATTAAAATTTCTTATATAAAAGGATTTTGTTACAAAAAGAATGATAAAAAAAAGACGAATTCAAAAATAAAATATTTCTGCCACAACATGGATTTGAACCGGGACGTATTACTCATTAATAGTCTAGCGCCCTAACCACTGTACCATACTCTGATTAATAACTTGATAACATTTTGTTTGTTTTGTATTTAGTTTCTATTTAGTTATTAAGTTTGAAAATATTATATATGTAAATTCAAAAAATATGTATAAATGTTGGTGAGATGAGGTATGCTGTTTACATTTTGCATCAATGAAAATTAAATTGTATTTTGTTTTTGCATTTAGTTTCAATGTATTTCTATATATAAAATTTTTTGCATTTAGTTTCAATGTGTTTCATTTATAAAATTTTTGGTAACAGAATTGAATAACTTGTTGCATATAATCAAATTGTTTATCTAAGAGAGAGTAAATAGTGCGTACCTAAATAGAATCAAAAAGAAAAAAAAAATTCCTAGTCAAAAAAATTAATACTATATTATTTGATTTTTACGTGTATGACAAATAATAAAAAAAAAAAATTTAAAATTATTGTATATATTTATTAAAATAAATGAGAGTTTTCTATAAAATTTTTTATAGAATAAGAGTTTCGCACATAAAAATTATTATATTTAATTACAAAAAGAATAAATAAGAAAAAAAAAAGATGAACTTAAAAAAAAAACATTTTGTTTGTACCAGTATAAATATGCCCTGACTAAGATTTGAACCGGCACTTTTCTTTAAAAAGGCCGACGTCCTTACCACTAAGCCATCGATGTAACATTTCTTGCTTCGTTTTTATTTTTTGTTTTCTTGTTTTCGCATTTAATTTTAAATAGAAAAATAAATTATAAATGTAAATGTAGGTGAAGTGAGGGGAAGTGTGTACATTTTTTAATAATGAATATTAAATTGTTTTTTTTTTTTTTGCATATAGTTTCAATGTATTTCTATATTATATAAAATTTTTGTCATAAGAATTTAAATACTTTTTAAATATAATCAAATTGTTTATGTAAATAATGCGTACCTAAATAGAATCAAAAAGAAAAAATTAATACGATATTTGATTTTTTCGTGTGGCAAATAATAAAACAAAAAAATTAAAATTATTGTACATAAAATATGAATAAATGAATAAATTAAAAGTTCTTATATAAAAGGATTTTGTTACAAAAAGAATGATGAAAAATAAAAGACGAATTCAAAAATAAAATAGCTTTCCCGTAATATGGATTTGAACCGGGATCTTTTTATTAAAAGTCTAGCGCCCTAACCACTGTACCATACAATGATTAATAATCTGCTAACATTTTTTTGTTTTGTTTTGTATTCAGTTTCTATTTAGTTATTAAGTTTGAAAATATTATATAAATTCAAAAAATATGTATAAATGTTGGTGAGGTGAGGTGTTCTGTTTTTAGTTTCAATGTATTTCTATATATAAAATTTTTTGCATTTAGTTTCAATGTATTTCTATTTATAAAATTTTTGGTAACAGAATTGAAATATTAACTTGTTACATATATATAATCAAATTGTTTATATACCAGTAAATAGTGCGTACCTACGAAGAATCAAAAAGAAAAAAACAAAAAAAAATACCTAGTCAAAAAAATTAAACCATCATATTATTTGATTTTTACGTATATGCCAAATAATTTAAAATTATTGTATATATACCTAGCATATGTATTGTTTTGTAACACATTTTTGAATTTTAAAATAAAAATAATAACAAAAAAAAAGAAATTAATAATTATTAAAATAATAAATGCGAGTTTTCTGTAAAATTTTTTATAGAATTAAAAAAAAATAAAAAAACGTTTTGCCCCAAGATGGATTTGAACCCACAAATTTCTATTAAAAGCTTACTGCCTTAACCACTGCACCATGTAATGAATAATAATATGATAACATTTTGTTTATTTTCTATTTAGTTTGTATTTTTATTTTCTAAAATAAAACACATCCAACAAAACACATTTAATTGAATGCGTTTGTTACACCTCATCCTAGACAAATATATTAATAATAATAATAATATGGACATCACATCACTGAAATAATAATTAC